>LFYR01001508.1:89425-173322 GCA_001185155.1 Zostera marina | reverse complement strand
GCAGAAACATAAAATTACAGCAACCCCCCATAAAAAATAAATCAAAACAACCCCCATTCAAAACAAAACCCAAAACAAAAATCAAAACAACACACTCATACAATCAAATTACAGCAACTATATATCCATTCACATAATCATTCATATACAAAACATAAAATAAAAAAATCTAAATCAAAAATCTAAAACAAATATTGAAATATATAAATATATAAATCTCACCAAAGTATGAAAGGAGCAACTACGAACGGAAGGAAGAACGGGCACCACCGGAGGCGAGACCGGAGGCGAGACCGGAGGCGAGAACTGAGCAACTACGAACGGAGGCAGCAGGGACGCACGGCGGGCGGAATCGGCAGGAGAGGTCGACGGGAGTACACTTGAAGAAAACAGATGCGTCTGTCTGGATTTGGGGTTTTTAATAAACCCCAAAACTTACATGGCGGATTTCCGCCATGTAAGTACACTTAAGTGCCGCCAGCACTTAAGTGAAAGTCCGCCCAATCGAAATTTGGGCGGGCTTTTTCCGCCCGAGTCCCCGAATACTTAAGATGGTGGATTTCCGCCATCTTAAGTCAATTTAATCGGGTAATCGGGCTGGAAATTGGGGGCCATTCGAAATTTTGGGCGGGATAGTTTAGATGGCGGATTTCCGCCATCGAAAAAAATTTCGAACCGCCGTCGAGCCAAAACATTTCCTCGGCGGACTGAAAGAATAGATGGCGGAAATCCGCCATCTAAACTATTGAAGTATTGATGGCGGAAATCCGCCATCTAAAGGCCGCCATACAAGGTCCTTTTTTTTGTAGTGAACCCACTTTAGGTTCAGGATATGAATGAAGAACTTGCAGCTCTTGAACTTCATCAGACATGAGAAATTGTAAACAAATCTCAAAACAGAAAAATAATTGGATTTAGATGGGTCTACAAAATAAAACATAAATTAAATGGTGACATTGAAAGATTCAAGACAAGATTAATGACCAAATGTCTCTCTTATTGCTAAAATCATATCTCTTAGGATCTTATTAGCTGTTACATTTAATGAGCGCTGAGAAATATTACATTACCTATTACATTAGACTATAGGTAATACTTATTAACACATTTGATCTATGTATAAATTAGAATTTTGTAATTTGCTAGCAAATACAACTTATTATTATTATCATTAAAACATTTGGGATTTTCAAACCCTCGCGCTGCCCTCCTCTCCTCCTTTATTGTGTTCTCTTCCGATCCACAGCTCTTCTACTCCAGTACTTTCGTTCTAAGTGTTGGCTTCATGGATGACCCCAAGCGTCCTTATGTGGATTTAGTCGTCATTCGACGTTTACTCGACTATTGGAAGAACATCGACTCGTCAGGATCGCCGTTGTCATTTTCGTCCCGTGCTTTTTTTAAATTAGCATAAAATATAAAATTTTAATGAATAAATTTTTTCAATGTTCATTTAATGAATGTTTGATATTTTCGAGGTGCTTTTAATAATGAAAATTTTAGGTCCAATCAGACATTATCAACTATCATTTCAGAATTAAATCAATGTCATTTTACTTTTGCAACATTTAACACTACTAAGGGTATTTTAGAAAAATCGTAAATAAATATATAAAAATTAATTTTAATAACTGTCAATCTGTCATTGATTATTATTGAAAAAAAAATAAAAAAAAATGTATTTTTCTATAAAATGCGATAAAGTCCTTAATAAATAAAGGGATCATTCTCAGTTTCTCACCCCCTAAAGAGGCTGTGTTCGTGATCCCCTTTGCCCCTAGTTTCGTCGACAACAAGTAAACTATTACATCAAGTGAAATATCTTACCTACTAAAGATTAAGTTACACTAAAATTAAGAAAATAACCATTGCCTGTTCTTAGTAGTCGCGTTTCTTGTTCCACACCTCGACCGCCTCTTCCTCTTGCAGATAAAGGGATATTAAGTACTTGTTTTACTTTTCCCTTCCTTCTTAGGGGACCAGACTTTTCATCGAAAGTCGTAAATCTTGACGGTCAGGCCGTCGGTATGCCATCGCCAGAAGTAATGTCGTCAGGCTGGTCATATCCTAGTAGTCAGGTCGCTGACAATAAATTGTGGATTTCGATTTAAACGGAAATGAGTCTGGCGATCTCCCGACGGCCTGACCACCGGTATTTAGGATTTTCAAATATTCTGGCCGCTGGTAATTATATGAAATATAATAGGAGAAGAAAAAAAGGGGAAAAAATAACCTTGAAAATGTTCAAATCGCCCTTGGGGAGGAATGGGGAGAAGTTTAGAGAAATGGAAAGAATCTGAATTTTTTTCCATATATAAAAAACATCCTGGCGGCCTGGTCGTTAGGAAATACTTAAGTTCGAATTGACTGTGGTTGATTGTATGGGGGACCACGACGGCACAAGTTGTAAAATTTAGGATTTTCAAATATTCTGCAGCTAATGAAAAAAAAAACGGGAAAATTAGCTAGCAGTCAGGCAGCCAACTATTTTTCTCCCGGCTGTTGAGGATTTTTAGGATGCCGGCCTACCGCCACCAGCTCACTTCTTCCCGACCGTTGAGGAAATTGAAGCTGGTGGCCAGGCCGTTAGCATCTTAAAAAAATATGGCACCGGTGGCTTGGCCGTCAGCTCATTTTTCTCATCTACGAGAAAAAATTATATCGACAGACAAGTGTAGCCTGTCGGTGGCCTTCATAACTACGCTGAGTTTTTGTAGTGTCTTGTTAAGGGACGGTCGGTGAACTGGTTGTGAATATTGCGAATTGAAATTTGGAGTTCTGCCAGTGTGATGACTCTCCCTATTCAACCAATGTATTTGACTAGGTCGTGATCTGAGTTTAAGTCGACCTGGTCAATCTACTTAGTTAACCAAGTGCGGCCGATTAGCCCTTGTCAATTAAATCTAGGAGCTCAAGATTCACTCCTAAGTCTCCCATTTCCAACCATTCATTCACTCTTACCCAATAATCTCTCCTTCCAAACCCATGAATGTCCTAACTCTTTTCGCGGATTTTGTTCAAGGGAAGATTGAGATTATTGATAATCTTCTCGTATTGGCTGACCGCAAGGTTCCTTATGTGGATTTGGTCAGCATTCAACATTTACTCGTCGAGCGACAATCCTTAGCTTGTTGTTTCTGGCCAAGAATCAATACCGGAAGAGTGTCTACTCGTCGGGATCACCGCCGTCGTCGTTAGAGGTCTTCGGTCAGATCAGAAATCTATCTGACGACGGTTCGATTTTTGTACTGAATCTTAAATTAACATAAAATGTAAACATTTAATGAATAAATTTTGTCAATATACATTTAATGAATGTTTGATAGTTTCGAGGTGTTTTTAATAATAAATTTTTTAAGTTCAATCAAACATTGTCAATTGTCATTTCAAATTAAATTAATGTCATTTTACTTTTGTAACATTTAACCGAGTATTTTAAGAAAATCGAAAACAGATATGTAAAAATTAGTTTTAATAACTATCATTGTTTATTATTGAAAAGAATAAAAAAAATATAATTTTCTCAATGGATACAATTCGATAAAGTCCTTAATAAATATAGGAAAAAACGATGTATATTTAAGTTTTTTTGTAATTTAAACCTTAAGTTTATAGAGTCACTAATAATCGAGTTTTTTGTCAACAAACTCTAAGTTGGGTTCTTTTGTTTTAGGGTTTTGTTTTGGGGTTTTATGTGGGTGTATTGATGTTGGGTTTTTTTTTCCAGATGTTGGTAGCACGGGATGCCGACAACTGCACTCTGCATCTGTAAAGTACGGGATAGAAAGCGTGATTATGGTATCAAATGCTCTGATTGCTCTTTATGCACGATCTGATTCCAGTGATGGGATCGTTTTTGCTCGTGACGTGTTCGATAAAATGTTGTTAAAGGATGAGCTCACGTAGATTACTATTATCATCGGTTATGTTCGATGTGGCCGGTGGGGATGTGGATTTCGCTGAAAGAGTTAACGTGGTTTGGAATGCAATGATATTCGGTTGCGTCCGACTTGGTATGTTCTCTGAGGCGTTGGAGTTGTGCGAAAGCATGTATTCTAAAGGGATTGCAATTGATGAGTTCACTTATACCAGTATATATGTTGATATTGTGTGCAAGTTCTGGTCTTTTCATGATGGGTAAAGTTCTTCACGCTCATATTGTCTGTGCCGGTCTTAATTTTGATCCAGACACGGCCCTTCATGTTAAGAATGTATTAGTGACTATATATTCTAAATGTGGAAAGATTAACAGTGCGTGGAAGGTTTTTGATAACATTGGCAGCAAAGATGTTGTATCTTGGAATGCTATGTTGTCT
The DNA here is from genome assembly GCA_001185155.1 of Zostera marina. Lineage (NCBI taxonomy): Eukaryota > Viridiplantae > Streptophyta > Magnoliopsida > Alismatales > Zosteraceae > Zostera > Zostera marina. Next base: position 169,006 of record LFYR01001508.1, on the reverse strand, counting down.
AGATATGTAAATTCAGGTTCGGTCGAAGCTGGTTTTGTCAACCGGATTCAATCTTATCACTTTGTTAAATATAGTTAGTTAGTAGTTTTTTAGCTCTATAAATAATAACATGGGTTATCATGCATGTAAAGACTTGACTTTTGATTTTTGTCATTGGATGATTAGTTTGAATATCAAATACTTGATTAGAGTAATTGTCATTATTGACTCTTCAACCGGTTTTGCATTTTTTAGAGACATTCCATGTTAAAATATGTTATCACGGAGGATGATGATTTCCTGTTTTGCACATAATGGGTTTGGAGATGAAGCATTGAAATTGTTTACCATTATGAGAATCGAAGGAATCAAGCCGTCTGATTTTATATTCTTGTCCGTAATTTTTGCCTGTGCAGGGCTTGGTGCAATTAGGTAACATTTTTTCAAGTGTGATATTACGGGTCGTTCTAGAAAGTATCGAGTCAGTTTTCAAAGTTGTTGAAAGCCTAAACGATTGTAAGGTCACTTGGCTGAATCAATACGGAGGGTGTGGGGTGGATCGTATGTGATCACTATTTTTTTTTAAATTTATATATTATCAGATAGTTTTAATTAAAAAAAAAGATATTACGGGTCACCTGGGCGGATTAACGAGTATTCGACGACAGTTATAATTATAGTATTTATCTTAATGAGAGATGAATTAAAAAAATTTACCTCATAACACACCCTAAGTCATAACCACCTAAAAACTAGGCTTGATGGTTACTTTTGACCACCAAACTATCTTAGATGGGTACTTTTGACTACCCATTTATGTCTCCAAGATTTGAAAAAAATAATTATGACAATTTTTTAAAATTGATAAATGTGATGTGGTTAGCGATGGGATTTTGATTTGTTAGTATATCTGATTTGATACGGTAGAAACCTATTTAAACGTTATTAAATTAAATACCTATAAAAGTAAAACCTATAACACAAATTTAATTTCTCAAATCAGATAGTTTTTAATTAAAAAAAAAGATGTTGCGGGTCGCCTGGAAGGGTTAACGAGTATTCGACAACAGCTGGCAGGTATAATTATAGTATTTATCTTAATAAGAGGCAAATTAAAAAAAATTACCTCATAACACACCCTAACCACCTAAGAACTAAGCTTGGTGGTTACTTTTGACCTCCAAGTTATCTTAGGTGGGTACTTTTGACTACCCATTTCTGTCTCCAAGATTTGAAAAAAGTAATTATGACAATTTTTTAAAATTGATAGATTGATGTGGTGACCCATGAGATTTTGATTTGTTAGTATATCTGATTTGATACGTCAGAAATCTATATAAACGTTATTAAATTAAATACCTAAAAAAGTAAAACCTATAACACAAATTTAATTTCTCAAATAAGATAATTTTAATTTTAAAAAAAGATATTACGGGTCATCTAGACGGGTTAACGAGTATTCGACGACAAGTATAATTATAGTATTTATCTTAATGAGAGGCAAATAAATAAAAAACCTCATAACACACCCTAACCACCTAAGAATTAGACTTGGTGATTACTTTTGACCACCAAGTTATCTTAGGTGGGTACTTTTGACTACCTATTTCCGTCTCCAAGATTTGAAAAATATAATTATTATAATTTTTTAAAATTGATAGATGTGATGTGGTAATCGATTGAATTTTGATTTATTAGTATATCTGATTTTATACGTCAGAAATCTATTTAAACGTTATTAAATTAAATACCTAAAAAAGTAAAACCTATAACACAAATTTAATTTCTCAAATAAGATAATTTTAATTTAAAAAAAAGATATTACGGGTCATCTAGACGGGTTAACGAGTATTCGACGACAAGTATAATTATAGTATTTATCTTAATGAGAGGCAAATAAATAAAAAAACCTCATAACACACCCTAATCATCTAAGAACTAGGGTTGGTGGTTACTTTTGACCACCAAGTTATCTTAGGTGGAAACTTTTGACTACCCATTTTTGTTACCAAGATTTGGAAATAGTAATCATAACAATTTTTTTAAAATTAATAGATGTGATGTGGCGACCGATGAGATTGTGATTTGTTAGTATATCTGAATTGATACGTCAAAAACTTATTTAAACGTTATTAAATTAAATACCTATAAAAGTAAAACCTATAACACAAATTTAATTTCTCAAATCAGATAGTTTTAATTTTAAAAAAAGATATTACGGGTCACCTGGGCGGGTTAACGAGTATTCGACGACGGGTATAATTATAGTATTTATCTTAATGAGAGGTAAATTAAAAAAAATTACCTCCACACCCTAACTACTTAAGAACTAGGCTTCGTGGTGGTTACTACTATCCATTTCCGCCTCCAAGATTTGAAAAAAAGTAATTATGATAATTTTTTTAAATTGATAGATGTGATGTGGTGACGGATGGGATATTGATTTGTTATTTGATAGGTCGAAAACCTGTTTAAATATTATTAAATTAAATATCTATAAAAGGAAAATCTATAACACAGATTTAATTTCTCAAATCACGTGCTACATGATAGACACTCGATCCAATCTGGAAATAAATAGGGAAAAAAATATATATTTGAGTTTTTTTTGTACTTTAAGCCTTAAGTTTATAGAGAATTTTAGAAAATAATATATCTAATAAGGTATTTTTTAAAAATTTAAGGTAGGAGCGAGAATGGTCCCAGATCGTTAGGGTTTGATCCTTAATTTCAATTCCCACCAGGCGATCCGATCCGATCCAACTTAATGGGCCGAGTCCAGGATCGAGTCGGTGATTTGTACATGCCGAACCAGCTGCGACCCAATAATGTAGCTGTGTTTCTTGTTCCACTGTTAGATCGATTGGTACGAATGATATCCACTTCTCTTTTCCTCTTGTGCATGTCGGTGTAGTTTTTTTTATTTGCCTTCATTGAAGCTTGTTTTAACGTACTGGGTAATCGCCCCCAAGCTCAAGCTCAAAATTCATGCTTCAAGAAATAGACTAGAAGTGTCTCACCCATGAAAATCAGGTTCGAATGGGTGATTGGATAAATACGTTTGATGGCAGGTGGGTCCCATATTTCTTTCACGATAGGCCGTTATATTTCTTTCTGACGGAAACAGAGAGATCTATACGGCGGAGTATTTGGAACATGGAAAAAATACACCCATTAATTAATAATTAATGAATAGTAATTACTAATTATAATTTTATTTCGATATTAATGACATAATCCTATAATTATATACAATATTTTTTTTTCTTCCAATGTCGTCAATATGGGAAATTAGAAAGAAATCAATTTAAAAAATATCCGTCCATTTTTTAAGATTTATGAAAAATGACGGTAAGATTAAACTATATATTATTAAAACATCTCACTAAATACGGAAAATAGCGAAAAACACAGACAAAAAAGAAGAATCAGAGTAGTCTGTTTGTTTCAATATTTCCGATTTCCATTCTGTCTTTTCCTCGAGTTTGTTTTTACCTTTATGCATGTTTCAACTACCACTACATACCCCACTACCGTTTCTGGTAATCCCATCCCTCCCTCCCTCCCATTTTCTCTTTATTACCTTTCTTACCACCTGCTCTGCTCCTTAACCTTCTTCCTTCATTCCTTCCTTCCCTGCTTCTTCTACCAATGCTGCGACTATCGGAGGAGGATCGAGAGATGGAGTTCCTGGAGAATCAGATCTTCAATGCAACGACCACGCTAGCGCAACGGAACTGTCTTCTTCATCTCTACCATCGCCAACAACGTCATCAGAACAAGTACAACCATCGCTGTTGGTCTTCTTCGTCTTCCTCTTCATCCACTTCTTCTTCCGCTTCTTTTAACGACGAATGCATTCCGTCGACGGATGCTTCTTCTTCTTCTCCCTCGTTTCTTCTCTGGGAGAAGTTTCAGGCGCTAGAACTCTGTGATGCAAATGGCGCCGATCTATGTTTGCCTTTCCCGTACCATTCTTCCCATGCTCGTCGTATCCCTGCGCCGGTTTTCGATGCAAGTTTGGCTTTTGCATTGGCACTGTCGTACAACGAGGATCATCAACTCAACGTCATGTCTCGTGTTTCGAAATATAATCAACTCAATGGCATTGATGTCGTCGACGGCGATGGCGAGGACAGTTTTATATTACAGGGAAGCGATCTGCATCTACACTACGTTGCCAATGCTAATCCGGGTGGGATGTGTTTTGCGGCACCGATCTTGGATCGGCAGGAGTCCAAGTGTTTGGCGAATCTTCGAGGCTGCATTTACTTTGTGGCGAAGAACCAGCAGGGGTGTCGTTTCTTGCAGCGGAAGTTTGACGAGAGACGGGCGGAGGATATCGAGATGATATTCGAGGAGTTGGTCGGTCATATCGCGGAGTTAATGGTCAATCCGTTTGCAAATTATCTGATGCAGAAGCTATTCGATGTGTGCACCGAAGATCAGAGACGAAGGGTGGTTCGGATGCTCACCGCACATCCATTCCAACTCGTCAGACTGTCACTCAACAATCATGGAACCAGGGCGGTACAGCGATTGGTAGAAACACTCACAACGCACCAACAGATTCAGGCCGTCGTCGATGTACTCCGACCGGGATATCGCATCCTCATCAAGGATCTCAACGGTCATCACGTCATTCTACGATGCCTACAATGTCTCGCCATCGACTACAATAAGGTCCGATTCGATCACGTCATCGGATACTTGTTTTTTCTTTTCCTCATCTTGTTTTTTTTGCAGCATATATTTGCTGCTGCTGCAGACCACTGCGTCGAAATCGCTTCCGATCAACATGGTTGCTGTGTTCTTCAACGTTGCTTGTTGTACTCCGACGGCCGATATCAGGCCAACCTCATCATGCAGATAGTCGACAATGGATTCCATCTCGCTCAGCATCCTTTTGGGTAACCGTAACCATCCTTCTCTTTCTGTCTGTCTGGTTTTTTGGGGTTTCTTTGATGAGTTGGCTGTGCCGCGTTTTTCAGAAACTACGCCGTTCAGTTTGTGATGGATATGAAGAATCCGGTTGCCGATCGAAAATTGATGAATCGGTTCAATGGGAATTACGTCCACCTGTCAACTAACAAGTTCGGAAGCAATGTGGTGGAGAAATGCCTGAAGATGTGGGAAGATGCACGCGATTCTATAATACTCGAGCTACTGTCCGCTTCCCATTTCGACATCTTGCTGCAAGATCAGTACGGAAATTATGTCATCCAATCAGCTCTCGTAAATTCCAAGGTTCTATTCCAGATCACATATCATCTCTTTTTTCTTCTTCTTCATGCTATCATCTCTTCTGGTTTCAGGGTTGCGTCCATAACACACTGATCGAGGCTATAAGACCCTACGAGCCCGTTCTTCGGACCAATCCCTACTGCAAGAAGATATTCTCAAGACCATGTTTTAAGAGATGAAGATCAAACATAATAATTTCTTGCTTTATCCTCTGTCAATGTCATAGAGTCAGTCATAGACCAGACATCTGTTCTTTTTTATTTATCTTTCTGCTGCTACTGCTAGCTGCTTGCCTGCTTCTTGTTGTAACAAATTTTCGTTTCTCTATATATACAACTAGACTGTTTTGTTTATCATTGGAATTCATCTGCTGCTTGGCCTTTTTAGTGCATAGTTCTTCACTTTTACCATCAAATTTTTTATTCTTAAACAGTAGCAACAAAATCCTAAATCAAACTCCAGTTTGTTACTTGTTTTGCATTGAATAAATTCAAGAAAAAATCCTGTTCGGTACTTCAGTTCATGCTTCATTAACACTAGCATAACTAAAGTTGGACTTAAAACCACAAGTTGTTAAGTGGGTGGCAAGTTCTTCTCCCAATTCTTGTCTCCAGTTCTCTCCGAGTTTGGCATCTGGAACTGCATAAACTGCTGCACTTTCTGTATCAAGGTTCACTGTGGCAGAGGAAACCTGAGCCTGAAATTATAACAAACAAATTTTACTACAATGATCCATGCACAAGTGCAGAACTAAACTAACCAACCTTGGAGGCAGTTTAAATTACCACTAACAGAACAAGATTAATGGAGGGAGGGCTGTTTCATGAAGAACCCAGAAGGAGCGGATCCATCCATGTGGCTATGATCATTAGACTCAATGCCACTGGAAATCCCCAATTCCGCTCCCGTCTATTGCACAATTTTGAACAAATGGACAGACAATTCAATTGGATAACATCTTCCATCACAGGTTCGATCCACCGCGACAACCCAATTAGGAGAGGAGAGATTAACGGACTGAATCTGTTCCTCTCAACAAAAAAAAAAGAAATCATGTCATGTTTTTCCGCTAGCTACTCCAATGATCCTCCAATCATCTAGGAGGAATCAATAGCACCAAAAAATAGGAAAGGGGGAATCAATAAACTATTGTAACAGTATCAAAAGAGCTAACGGATGTTATACAACAAGTAGAAGAAGAACTTTCAGCAAACACGGAACCGGAGGAATAACATAGTAAGGAGTAGCCCGTCGAACCAACCACCCGAGGAGGTAGGAGCCCACATCACCTCTATTGGAAATCCGAACAGCATTCGTAGTAGTGGACGAGAACATGGAAGGAAGAGATTGGTTAGTTTCGATCATGATAAAAGATGTGAGGAAGATCAACAATAGTGGTTTCGATAAAAACCAAGACAGTTATTAAGTTCTTTATTCATTCATATATATACACTCGAAATGGTTATTAATAACCAATGTAAAATATCTTAATATGCTAATAATAGAGAATATCTTAATATGCTTAAGGTATATTGTACAAATAACCAACATACCCCCTCAACGAAGAAAGTGGTTTTGTAAACCCATCTGCAATTTGGTCTCTTGTTGAAGAGCAAAGCAATTTATTAACGGAGTGAATTGCATTTTCCAGATGAGGCAGTTTGTCGCCGTAAGCTTGATATGAGGGAAGCTCTGAATTGAACCAAAAGATGGGGTTCTGGCGAGGGGTTCCGGCGGGGTCTGAGGGCCGGTGAGTAGCGGAAATGTTGAGAGCGGAATGGTCCTAGGATCGGACGACGCTCTAATACCATATTGGAGATCGGAACAGCATTCGTAGTGGAGGACGAGAACATGGAAGAGAGGGATTGGCTAATTTCTATCATGATGAAAGATGTGAAAAAGATCAACAATAATGGTTTCGGTAAAAACCGAGACAGTTATTATGTTCTTTATTCATTTATATATATACACTACCAATGTAAAATATCTTAATATGTTAATAATAGAGAATATCTTAATATGCTAATAATATGTTTAAGGCATAGTGTACAAATAACCAACAACCTCCACTTGTTGAGCGATGATAGTCAGTAGTTGAGCGATTATAGTCAGTAGTTGAGCGATTTACTAACTAGAATATAGTTAGACAAGTTAGCTTGTACTCACTTTATGATGAATGGAATCAATTTAAATCGAAATTTCTCCGCCTCAAGTTCCTTCGAGGAGATAATTGTTCCCCAACCTTCAATAAACTTTTCAACTCATCATTCTTCATATGACGCACAAGCTTTGACAAAGATTGCGATGAAGTGGGAAGAATCAAAAAGTGATCCCTTACTTCACTGATACTTAGATCATAACTAATTCTTTTATGACTTTAGATATGTAACTAATCACTATTTTAATTTTAAGTTCTAACAGACTATGCTAAGAAACATATGTGTTTGAAGACTTTGGTTTCTCTACAGGAAACTGAAAACTCCTAAAGAAATGAATGCAGCAGTTAAAAATCAGTTATTTTCTCACCTTGCTCTCCAGAATGCGCTTCACACTGGCGACACACCCATTGCACGTCATTCCCTGGAAAATGCAATTCCATCGATTAAAATATGCGGCAACACAGCACAAGGGCCACGGCCCAGGTCCAAAGTGAGGGAAGGGTATATTTGTACTTACACCGACACTCAAAATAATGACGTCATCTTTCTCGCCGACAACCCCATCTTCAAATTTCACTCCAGTGGAATTCGTCTCCGTTTCCCCACCGCTGGAACCACCCTCACCTTCACTTCCACCTCCACCCAATCCATCACCATCGCCTCCACTTCCTCCATGCTCCGCCATCGCCGCCGACTTTGAAATGCTACTCGCCTTCATCCTCAAGGAGAAAGACCAAATCAGGTGCTTTGTAGGAGAGCATGTGCGGTTCGATTGCAAGCGGAGGTTCGTCAACTGCCTGTTGCCCCAAGGATTTGCGGTTTTGGTGAGCAAAGACAGTGATATTACAGGTACACCGGCGACTCCCATGGCAGTAGTCACGGTGCTCTCTTTTGGGTGTTCGGTCGTTGGTAGAGACTATTTACTACGGAAGTTGAGAAAGAAGAGAGTTTCTCTTGTTTTTTTTAAAACACGTGACGAAAGAGACGGAGATTGGCGGGTCAATCATTCGGGTCAAAACGTGAGAATATATAAAATTGAAGAAACCAAACTCGATTTAGATGTCGGGTTTGGTCGAGTTCAGGTATGGGTGATACGGGATCCAGTATCGTAGACAGTGAAGATGAAGACAGAATTTTTGCCGGAATTAACCCAAATGGAGACAAACTTTTGGTCGGAATTTACCAAACGGAAACAATCTGAGACTGGTTAATACAGAATCAAATCAGATATCGTAAACAGGGACGATGAGATTTACCGGCCGACGAACGAACGACGATCGGAGGACTCGATGATGAACAGATGGTCTGGAATTTGGGCGGCGGTTATGGTATGAAGATGAAATGAAATTGAGAATTTTTTTATTATTTTATTTCGATGATTCACAATATCTATAATTGAGCCCTTTTATAGGGTAAATTACATAAGGGGTGTATAATAGAAATTCCCCAATTAAAATTATACTACAATATCAAACAACTAATCTAAACTTAAGGATCTAATTGCAAATTAACCCTTAATTAAATTACCTGCCCATATCATAGTTGGCAGTCCAGCCTGGAGTCCTTTTGGAACGGCTCTCCTTCACCTGGCGGCTCTGATCTAATTTTCCTTTTCTCTGTTCGCTTTCTTTTTCTTCAATTTCTTCTTCTCCGGCGACCTCTTCACTGAGCTCGTGGTTCTTCTTCAGATCTTCTATTATCCCAGTCATGTCTACCCGTTTCGTATCACCGGGTTTGATAATTTTTTAAAAATTTTACATAAAAACAAAAATTTAAAATCTTAAATAAAATATTAAATACTACTTGGTTTAAAACTCAAATGTGAAAATGAATCCAGGAGAAGAGAGAAGATGAAAATTGAAAAGAAAAATGATAATAATATTAGGATTTAGATTTAAAAATAACAGGGAAAATTTATTAAAAATGTGTATATTAAATTTTTATAAAATGTTTTATATAAAATAATTTTTTATTTATATTAATATTTATATTTTAAGAGTTTTTTTATAAATTTCTTCGTGTTCCGGATGAGTCGGGTTCGGTTCAGATCTTACCTGAACCCGACTCGAAAAAATCGAGTGGAAAAAATGAGGATCTTTCAAATCGGGTGGAAAAAATTCAAGTCTTTCAAACCCAATATGTTCGTGCCGAAAATAACCATCCAAATCTGATATATTCGGGTTCGAATAAGATTCGAGTTTAACCCGACTAACCACCCGACTGCTGTGAAAATTTATTTATTTAAAAAAATTCGACCCGAAATTGGGGATAAGAATTATAGAGTAACTAAGTAAGTTGTAAACCGATCATGTATTTAAAAAAGGCGTATTACAATTATAGTCCTTAGATGCCTTGGGTCTAAGATGTTAAACGAGACGAGTCAAATCGAGTTTTTGCTTATAGAATCGGGTTCGTGCTTAAAAAATTGTCCAGGTTCAAACTCGATAAGCTTATTGAATAATATTTATATCTATAATTAATTTTTTTTAGATTTAGATTTTTATTAAAGTTTTTTTTTTAAATTTATTCAATTCTCTTTATCAATTAATATTTATAACTCTTATATCTATATTTTATTTAATTATTAAAAAAATCCTTAACGAGCTTATTGAACGGAGTTTGAAAAATCCAAGCTCGAGCTTGACTCGATAAGCTTATCAATTTTTAGTTTTAGGGTCAGACTCGGTTCGTTGGGCTCGTGAGCCTAAGTTAAAGAGCTGAGCCCATCGATGCGAGTTTTAGTTGACACCCACTTGGGTCTTAAAAAGCAAAAACACTCATCAAATCTATTAAGTTTGGATTATTAAAAGTCATTAAATTTTTTTTTTTCTTCTAATGTACTTCTCATACAAAACAATTATTATAACTCCTAACATCTTATCAGATTACTAATAACATTTAGTTATAAAATTGATTTGACGAGTATGTTGTAAATCATAAATGTTGTGTGTGTTTGATTTTTCTTTTTCTTTGGAGTCCTATGTTTGTATCGGCGTTACTAGAATTTCAATCGTTCGTCTCTGTCTTTAAATCGCCGTCGTCGTCACTTTAAATCGACATAGACATAAAGAAATAACGACTTTTATCTTCCAAAATATTTTTAAAGGATTTGACAGCTGTCAATACCCTATGGTAGAGCGACACACAAAATATCTGATGCATAACAAAAAAAATTGATTATGTTATAATCACAATTGATTCTTTTTAAAATCAGAAAGACAACTAGATCTAGATGTGACACTGACATGTGATAATGTAATAAGTTAAAAACTATTTTGATTTTCAATATGAATTATTATCTTGTTTATTTTTTTGAATAAATAATTATTTTGTTTTATTTGTTGTTGTTTATTATTATAAAAAATTCAGTGTCTTTTTCATTCTTGTTATTAAAATATAAGGTAAGTTTTGCAAATTTTAAAAAAATCTAACAAACCATGATTGCATGAACTAATAAACGGTAAAGGGAAAAAAAGATTAAAAGCAGCAGAAAAAAGATCCAGTTTCCAGAACCGAACCTGCCTGAAATCCAAGAAGGAAAAAAAAGATCGATGGATTCGCCAAATTCGCTGACACCGGAAGAAAGAGAAACCCTAACCCCGTCAATCCAAACCCACCACACACACGATCAATCGGAATCGACATGCAGGTCTTTGATCATCCAAAAGATATCCGCTCCGATGAGCTCCGTTTGGTCGATACTCCGAGGTTTCCCGAATCCAAGACGGTACAAAAACTTCATCAAGAGCTGCATTATGATCCACGGAGACGGATCCACCGTCGGCAGTGTCCGTGAGGTCACCGTGATCTCCGGTCTTCCCGCAACCACTAGCATCGAGCGGCTTGAGATTCTCGATGACGAGAAACACGTCCTCAGCTTCGTCGTCCTCGGTGGCGAACACCGCCTCCGGAACTACAGGTCCGTCATCTAAATATACCATGCAATTCTTTATATTCTCTAATTTATCTCTCTTTATATATACCTTCAGATCGGTGACGACGGTGGACGAGTTCGAGGACGAAAATCGGGCCAAATACTGTGTGGTTCTGGAGAGCTATATCGTCGATGTACCGGAAGGAAACAGCGAGGAAGATACCAAGATACTTGCAGACACTGTCGTCAAACTCAACCTGCAGAAACTCGCCGCAGCGGCCATGGCTGATTCTAAACCAGAATCAAATTAAACATCTGTACGTTATCATCAGATTCAATATTTCAGGCAAATTTTATCGACGATTGAATATTCCTACTACACCGAGCTCGATCATGTGAGCAAAATTAGGGCAACCCGACATGCACAGATGAACCAAAAACAAACCCTGCCATCCATTTCAGTTCTTTGGATTCTTTCCATCGTCGATCTTGTCACCATCCATATTCAATTATGCCATGTTCCACCATCTATTTCAGTCTTTTTTTGTTTAATTTTTAAAATAGCTAACGATAAAAGTAAAATAAATTTAATAGAAACGATTTTCTTTTACTTTTTCAAAAGAGGTTCAACATCATGTAGATGATTTTTATTCAACTTATCAAAACGGATGCATTTGAGTTCTTTCCATTCAACCTTTTCGAATTTCCAATAAAGGTTAGAGTAAGGGTTAGGGTTAATATATTAAATTAAATTTTTTTACATGTATAATGTATTGTCGTAATACAACGTAATACGAGTAACGAATACAACTCGAGAATAATGTAACATACGACGTATAACTCTGAAGATGTATTTTTTCAGAAAAATTCATGCAAGCAAGAAGCAAGTCCTTGCATTCGGAACAAGGTCCGTGCAAGCAAGAAACCACATCATCCGGTTGAAGAAGACATCCACCCACTTCCCCCTGGCCATATACTCTCTCATTGTTCTGGTCAAGAACAACACTCCTTACCAATCTGGTCCCCATCCATGACTCGATCGGGGTAAACTTTTCCCCCCAAAATCTAATGTTTTTTTTCATTAAAAATTGTTGATGTTTCCATGTATGGTTTAACCAAGCTTTTTAGTATTGTTTCCTTAAATGTTGTTCTCACTTTTCTTTCTTTTGTCGCGTCGTTCTTTGCAGAATTGCAAGTGGTTCGTATTGCAATAATTTAATTCCAACTTTGTCAAACATATGACAGTAAAGATTATTAGTTTGGTAATTTTATTAACTCCTTTCTTATCAGTAACCCTAACCCTAAAATATAAAGCATCAAATGCATTAGAAAGGCGCGCGAAGTCAAAGGTTCGAAACATAATTAAAAAAAATAGCATCATTTATGTGTTCCCCATTTGTTCCCAACTGTTCTTACCCATTGCATGGGATTAGAGCATTATAATATGTGTTCTTCCCCAAATAACATTTTAATTAAATCATCTCATCATGTCAGGGAATGCTATCCAAGGGTTAAACAACATTAACATGATGCACAATTTTCAAGATGTTTACATTACTCATTATTTTATCTAAGGTTTAAAAACCGGTGGTTAACCGGCTGACTGGTAAAATACTACTAACCGACGACCGGTTAGTTGGGACGGGTAAATGGGTCGATGGGTCGGGTCTAACCCGTACTCGACCTGATTACCGGTCCCGTTTTAAATAAAGGTCATTACTTAAATGTTTATTTTAAAGGCTTTATTTAATAAAGCCCATTACGTTTCATTTAATAAAACCTCATTTAAAGACTTTATTTTAAGAAGTTTACATCTTATAAGCCTCTCCTTATAGGTCTTTGAAACCCTAGCCGTTTTATAAGTCCTCTCCACTTTCTTTTCTTTTTCAGTTCTTCTCCTCCACATTTCCTCCATATTTCTTTGACTCTCCACCATTAGAATTTTTTTCCTTCTTCTTCTCCTTCACATTTCTTTGATTCTCCACCATCAGAATTTTTTCTTCTTCTTTTCCTCCATATTTGATATAACATGGATATAAACATGGAATAGATATATAAGTATATAACATAATTTCTGTTTTAAAAAAATTACGAAAATACCCCTACCGGTTAACCAAATGGTTAACCGGTCTAACCGGTAAGCCAGAACCGGTTATCGGTTAACCGGTTTTTAAACCTTGATTTTATCACAACAAAGAAAAAATGAGAAGAAACATATAGGGGGTCTTCTATTTGATCTTACATCTCATTATTATCTCAAAACCACTGACTGCTATGGTCCATTGACTGTACAGGGAAATGACTACAACATTCTTAACAAGGAGAGAAGGTTGTGATTTGTCCTGAGAATAATAATGCTTGAGCCCTCTAAAGAAAATCTTCAAGAATATGAGGTTTAGATAATATGGCATGAGATCATTAGACAATGGATACGAAACTTTGTCTCTAAGGAGATAGCATCTCTAATCATGTACATTGATAACCATGTCATCTCAATGAACAGTAAGGCAATCTAATGAAACACATATCTATTAGTTAACACATTAATTATGCAACAATCACATTTCAAGGTATTGGTTTAATCTCAACATTTTATACAAATATCAAAATACTCTGAACTTGATAGTTATGGTGAGGTGTCACATTATGACTGTGGGAAGTGCACTTGTAATATTAATGGGAGACTAAATGACAAAGAGGATAGAGCACTCACCATTAGGAAATTCTGTTAGAATTGCAACTAAAGATGTATGATTATGCTAGTAATGTATTGCAATGACTTATGAATGATAGTAATTTGAAAATAAAGATTATACAGATCCAAGATGTTTGAGACGATTGAAGAATGAGAGCGCGGGAGATGATGAGTAGATCAGATGAATAATCTCCAAGCATGTAGAAGACTTGATCAGATTGATTGAATGTTGTGAAGACAGATTTGCAGATTCCAGATGACAGATTGGGATGATCTCAGAAGATAGAACAGATTCAAGAAGATGATTTAAAGACCAGCAAGATGGTTCGATCGAAAATCTAGAGTTTGTCTTATGGTAAGTTCTAATTTATAGGCTGTAATCCCAACGGCTATATGAGTTTAGGTGGGATTGGTTGTGTGCAATTAATACTGTATTTAAGGTAATAAAGGATTAGGAAATAAGTATGGATGAGGAAATAACTATATTGGACTTGGTTGAAATAAAGACAATTTTCCCAATGTAATTCTAATATATAGTTCCCCTTGAAGATTAGGCCATAAACTATGGGTTTTGGGATGATATTCGGATTTTGGGTTTGATTTATTTGGGTTAGATTTATTGGTGTTCCTAACTATAAAGAGGTGTGTAGTGTCCTGTTTCAAATTTTGTCGGCTGGGTTCCTAGGGTTTTGGCGGGAGGCGTCTAGTGATAGAGGTTTTGTTTCATCTTCTCTCCTTCTTTGATTTCAGTTTTTGTTCTTTCTTGATGTATGTTTTTCATTCCAAGTTGCATCAATAATGTTTTGTATAGTGTTCCCACGACTGGCTTCGTGAATATGTCGGTTATATTCATTTTTGTGTCTACTCTGTCTATTTTTAAAATTTTCTCCATGATTTTGTCACGCACTGTATGAATGTCGATCTCAATGTATTTTGTTCTTTGGTGCAGTACTGGGTTCTTGGCTATTGCTGCTGCGGAGTTGTTGTCTGTGAAGAGGATTGGAGTTTCATTTTTGTAAGTTCCAATTTATTTTAGTAGGTTGACAATCTATATGATTTTGCAACTTGTATATGCTAAAGCCCTGTACTCTGCTTCTGCTGATGATCGAGCTACAATGTGTTGTTTTTTGGTCTGCCGTGGTATTAGGGAACTTCCAAGGAAGATGGCGAATCTTGTTGTGGACCTTCTCGTTGAGGGGCAAGATGCCCAGTCATAGTCTGAAAAGGCTTTTATTCCTGAAATATTGGATCCTGAGAAACAAATAGCAAAACCAGGTGATTGTTTAATGTACCTTAGCACTTTATGTGCTGCATTTAAATTTTTTTGCCTTGGTTTGACCATGTTCTGACTTAGTGTATTCACTGCATATGTTATGTCTGGTCTTTTTACAGTTAGATACACTAATTTTTTTACTATGCTCCTGTATTGTGTAGCATCTTCAAGTTCTGTTTCATCATTTTCTTTTTTGTTGTTTTCTTTGTTGGTGTGGTTGATGATTTTGAGTTTAGATATCTTGTTGATTTTAACAGATCTAGGACATATTTCCTTTGTCCCATGTATATTCCTGTTTGTGCATGGGTAAATTCTAGCCCTAAGAAATATTTTAATCTTCCTAGGTCTTTTATGTTGAAAAAATTTGCTACTTCCATTTTTGTTTTATTGATTTGGTTGATGTTATTCCCTGTGACCAGTAGGTCATCTACATAGGTTAGTATGAATGTTTTGGAGTTTTGTTCTTCTTTTACAAAAAGTGCATAGTCTGTTTTGATTTGCTTAAAACTTATTGTTTTTAGTGCACTGTTTAGTTTATGGAACCACATCCTAGAGGCTTGTTTTAAGCCATATAAAGATTTTTTTAATTTACATACTAAATTCTGCTTCTTTTGGTTACCAGACCTTGGGGAATTTTTATGAAGACTTCTTCGTCTAAATCTCCATGTAAGAAGGAATTTTGTACATCCATTTAATGTAAATGTCATTTGTTTTGGGCAGCTAGGGCTATTATTGTCCTTAATGTTGTCATCCTAAAAACTGATGCAAAGGTATCAGTGTAATCTATTCCTTCAACTTGATTGTACCCTTTTGCTACTAGCCTGGCCTTGTATCTTTCTAGGGTTCCATCTGAATTAAATTTTGTTTTATATACCCATTTGTTGCCTATTGCTTTTTTTCCTTCTGGTAGCTCTACAATTTCCCATGTTTTGTTTTCTTTTAAAGCTTTTAATTCAGTTTCCATTGCTTCACACCATTTTGAGTCCTTGATTGCTTGTGTGTATGATTTTGATTCTTTTATCTTATTTATTTCAGTTAGGAAAGCACTATGCTTTTCTGATAAATTGTCATATGATATGTATTTTTCTATTGGGTACCTTGATTTGTTTGCATTGTAGCATACATAGTTTTCCAGAATTTTGGACCTTTTTGTTTTTCTGTTAGGCCTTTGTGATTTTTCTGGTAGATCTGGTTCTTTTCTTTTGCTTTGAGCAGATGGGTCTGTTATTTTTTGTTGTGGTGTTGTTTCATGTGTTGTGTTATCTATGTCAGCTATCAATGGTGGATTTATGAATTCCTTTTTCTCTTGATTTTTGAAGGGAAAGATTGTTTCGTGAAAGGCTATATCTCTATTTATAAATATTGTTCATTTTTCTAGGTCTAGAATTTTATACCCTTTTGTTAGTGTTGTGTATCCAAGAAATACTCCTTTTACTGCTCTTGGTTCAAATTAATTTGTCTGAAATTTTGTTGTTCTTTGCATAGCATATGCATCCAAAGACTCTCAAGCTGTTGTAGTTTGGTTTTTTGTTGAATAGAATGTGGTATGGTGTTTTGTTTTGTATGACAGGAGAGGGTGTCCTGTTTATTAGGTAACTTGCTGTCAATATGCATTCTCCCCAGTATTTGATTGGTATTTGAGAGTGGAACATTATGCTTCTAACTACATCCAATAGGTGTCAATGTTTTCTCTCTGCAATTGAGTTTTGTTGGGAGGTGTATGAACATGTTAATTGATGTCTTATGTCATGTTTTGCTAGAAAAGTTTTGAATTCTTGGGATTGAAATTCAGTCTCATTGTCGCTTCTTATGGTTTTTATTTTTGTTTTGAAATGATTCATTGCTTCTACTGTGAAATTTTTAAAAATTTCATATGTATTACTTTTGTTTTTCATTAGTATTGTCTATGTTGCTATGAAGAAGTCATCTACTATGGTTATAAAGTATTTATGTCCTTTATGGGTGGGTTTTCTGTAAAGACCCCATAGATCTATATGTAGCAATTCAAAAGTTTCTGAAGTTTTGGTATTGCTAGATGGAAAAGAGAATCTAGTATGTTTTGCCATTGGACATTTATTACAAAATACATTCTCTAATTTTGGTAAAAAAGTGTTGTTTTTTCTAATCAAATCATATCTAATCTGAGATGGGTGTCCCAGTCTTTGTGTCAGATGTTTGCTGATGGGTTTTTGTTGACAGAATATGACCTTGGTTGCTCCAAGTTTTCTTTTCTTTTATTCAGCATGTAGAGTTCATCAATCTTTTTACCCATAGAAATTAATCTCATCTTCGAATCCTGTATCAAACAATGATCAGGATGAAATGAGAAATTGCATTTTAACTGTTTTGTAAGTTTGGTTACTGATATCAAGTTTACATTGAAATCAGTGATCTGCAATACAGTGTGCAATGTTAGCTGATCATCTATTTTGTAATTCCCAATGTGTCTCACAGTTGTTACTTGTGAGTTTGGGAAGTTTACAATAATTGGATTTACTAGTGTCTTTTTATCACTTAGCGTGATGGCTGGTCCACACATGTGATCTGTGGCACCACTGTCTATTATCCAATCAGTGGTATTTCTAATTTTGGTATTGAAACAGAGTGATTTTTGGGACTTACCAGTGTGATTAGGGTTCATGTTTGTTTCTGGTTGTGCTTGTGCCCTCCCCATGTGCACAGAGTGCCTTTCTTCTCCTACTTGATTTTGATTTTGGTTGAGAAGGCACCTCAGTTGTTCCATTATGTCCTGATTGTTTTGACTCTCATTTTGATATTCAGACTGGCAGGGGGTGTCATTGTTCCAATTATCATTTTCAGTTGTGTAGTACTCCTGACTCAGTTCTTCCATTGCATAGTTATTTTCATTTTCTTGCCACTGTTGGTTTTCAACTTCCTCAAAGTAGTTGTTGTATGCCCTGGTTTGTGGTCTTTGAGGTCTGAAATTATTGTTAAAATTTCTGCCTCTTTGGTAGTTTTGACCTCTAGTTGGCTGACCAGGTGGTCTGAAAGGTCTTCTCTGTTGGTTGAATTGTGGTTGGATAGGTGTTCTAAAATTTTGTTGGTTGTTTCCATATGCTGGTTTTTCTGTGGGGCAACCATGCAATTGGCAGCATGTGTTGATTGTGTATCCTGACCTCTTGCATCCAGTGCAGTAAGGCCTTTCACTTTGTGGCCTTGGTGGCCTGTATGGTGTTTGTGCCAGTAGGGTTGTTGCTGATTTCTTTGGTGTCTCCGTGTCTTTTGTTTGCTCATCTTGAGTTACCATTGAGTATGTTTTGTTTAGATCTGGCTGTGGATCCATTTGCATTATTTGTCTGATTAATTGTTTATAAGTCTCATTCAGTCCATTTAGGAACTTTATGAGTATTTCTTCTTGTATTATTTCTACACTTTTCCTGCTCATATCATATTCATTCCACAACTTTGTCAGTTTTGTGTAGTAATTGCAGACTGAATCTTCTCCTTGTGTGAGATTCATGATTTTTACTTGTAGTTGGAAGACTAGTGGTCCATTCTGTATGTGAAACCTTACTTTTAATTTCTTCCACAGTAGGTGTGCTGATTTATAGAAGATAAAAGCTGGAGAGAGTTCCTGATTCAGTCCATTTAGTATCCATGATCTTACTAGAGCATCACTTGCTTTCCATTTCTCATATTCTTTTTCATTTGTTTGCTCTGGTGTGACTATTTAACCTGTTAGGAATTTTTCCTTGTTCTTGGATTCCACAGCTATAACAAACTGTGCATTCCAAATGTTTCAGTTGTTGCCATCCATTTGGAATGATACTAACTGAATCCCTGGGTTGTCTGAATATGTTGGGATAACATTTTCATTTGACATTTTGTTTCTGAAAAAAAAAAATGCAGATGATGAGAATGATGCTGGAAAATATCAAGATATAGGTGGAGTTGTTATGGAGTGTGTAGATCATGTGGTGGTTCCAAGACAGTTTCCTGCTTATCAATCACCTTTTGACCGTGTGGCTTGGAAGAATGTAGCTTGGGCTGGTAGAGTTCTTGATGATCCAAGGAGCAGGTGGGTGGATTATATGAGGAATAATGAAGATCCTGATTTTGTGGATGATGATCCAAATGAGGGAGCATAACCACTTGATGATGATCCTGATGATGAGGAACCTGATGGTTTTGATGAAGACTGGAATATTGATGAAGGAGCTGGTGGTATTTATGGGCTTAGTGATGATGAAAATGCTAGAGAGAGTGATGACTATTGTATCTTTAAGTGTGAAGAGAATGATTGTGTGAGAATGCTAAGGCGTAGGAGATGGAAGGCACAACTGAGAGCTTACTATAAGGACAAGGCTCTGGACCTTGGTGTCTAGGATGGGGAGTATCCTCCTCGTCTACAGTTGAGTTCTTAACTAAGTGAAGGATGTCTTAGGAAAAACTTTTTTTTTGGTTTGGAAAAGCTTTAAAACAAACTTTAATGAAATGTGTATGGGAAAAAAAAATGTGATGAACGTTTTCAGAAAAATGTGATGAATGTTTTCAAAAAAAATGTGATGAATGTTATATGATTTGTGAAATGGATGTTATCTGATTTTCTTAGGTGTGAAGGATGAAGGATATCTGGAAACCTCTAATGTGAAAAATGATGTGAAGGATGGAGAATGCAAGTCGGCTGATATAAAAAATTCTGTTGATACGAATGATATATGGGATGACATGAATGATATATGGGATGAAATGGGTGAAGATCCTACTTCGATTATGGATTCAGATGATATAAACAGATTTACACAACAAATTATTGATGGAATTAATCTTGGAGATGGTGAAGTTGATCTAGATTATGAGAAGTTTCTTCTGATGAAGCTAAAAAGGAGGATGAAAAGAAACTTTAACTTATGAGAAAAAAAATTTAACTTATCGATGTATGATGAGTAAGATCTTTTGCTGCTCTGATATCATGTTAGAATTGCAACTAAAGATGTATGATTATGCTAGTAATGTATTGCAATGACTTATGAATGATAGTAATTTGAAAATAAAGATTATATAGATCCGGGATGTTTGAGACGATTGAAGAATGAGAGCGCTGAAGATGATGAAGATAATGAGTAGATCAGATGAATAATCTCCAAGCGTGTAGAAAACTTGATCAGATTGATTGAATGTTGTGAAGACAAATTTGCAGATGACAGATGACAGATGACAGATTGGGATGATCTCAGAAGATAGAACAGATTCAAGAAGATGATTCAAGGACCAGCAAGATGGTTCGAAAATCTAGAGTTTGTCTTATGGTAAGTTCTAATTTATAGGCTATAATCCCAACGGCCACATGAGTTTAGGTGGGATTGATTTTGTGTAATTAATACTGTATTTAAGGTAATAAAGGATTAAGAAATAAGTATGGATGAGGAAATAATTATATTGGACTTAGTTGAAATAAAAGCAATTTTCCCAATGTAATTCTAATAAATTCCTTATCAAATCAAGTCAAATATCATCTCACATGATGCACTCCCAAAGCACAGCAAGATATATCAAATGGTTTCACATGGGGATACTCAGTCTCAATTAAACATCCATTCTCAAGCAACTTCAACACATGTTCTTTATGCTTCAAAGACTTCAACTTCAAACAATGCAGTCCAGATATTTTCTCATGTTGGGAAAACAATTGTAAACACATCAAACAATGCAGGGCTATCTAAACCCAAGGAAAAGGTCTCTCCCATCATATCATCTGAACTAATCTATTACAAGAGTAGGAGGTTCATCAACACTAAGTACTATTATTTTCATTGCTCAATATTTGATTACACTGATAAAAGGGTTAGTTAAGTGCTTGAATCTCACACACGCTTTATAGGTAGGCTCGCGATCTTGTTGCTAACTTTGTCAACCATCAAGACATAGAAATCATTTCAGAGTGATATAATAGGCAAGGCTGATGGATACTAAATTGAAGCAAATGCATCATTACTCATAATTTGAAATATATTAGATAATGCTGGTACCATATGGCCCAGATACCACGGGTCGAAACGGACCGGGAGCCAAGAAGCTCAATCCTTGTTTTGAGTTAAAACTATCTGGTAATATATAAATTTCAAATAAAAAAATAGGTGTAATCACATACGATCCACCCCACACCCTCCGCCTTGATTCAGTCAAGTGATCTTACGATATTTTAAACCTTCAACAACCATTGGGGACTGACTTGATATTTCTTAAAACGAAATATGTCTCATCGTTCTTGCGTAGTGGACCTTGGACAATGGGGGGTGAAAAAACCTTAGTGTGCTCTTGGCATCTTTTCCTTTTCTTAGGGAAAACTCTGTCATCACTTTTCGATCCACTACATGCAAGTGATTACTTATATCCTTTTTACTTTCAAAGAAAGTTCGTCTTTTAAAAGATAGATTCTCTTATAAATATGACTTTTTAGGTCATTCAATTATCTTACTTTTACCTTCTATGTTTTTTAGTGAGTCAGAATTTTATTTTTAGTTGAATTTTAACCTACCATTAGCCTATATATTACAGTTCTTTAATACAAATTCCTACCAAATTTGAGTTTCAAGATAATCGTACTAATAATAAAAATAGATCAACTTGGTGTCGGTTGGGCGTTTCTAGCCCATAAGTTCGTTAATCGTTACTTTTGGGTTGTCCCTTTGGCCTTGTACCTGTTCGCCATGAACCTATTTGATATATCCTGTATTATCCGTCTTCCTATCTCTTGCGACCACGTGCGCTTGTTTTTATGCACTCTTTTGTTTCTTTCGGTCCAGATCCTCCAGACTGCCGTAACCGTGTATGCCCATGTCAGACCCCAACATGGCGTGTTCTTCGTTCTGACGTGAGTCTCTTTCATTACCTGTTCTAAAAAGAGTTATGCGCATGTAATCAACCTTGGTTTTGCATTTAATATATAATATCATAAATCCATGAAATATTTGCATCTGAAGAATACATGGTCTTGCGATTTTTATGGTCTTTCACATAAGCTGCAATCGGTATTTTCCCCTCTCATTTTCTCAATCCAGTCAGCCCTCATGGATATATCAACCCATCTAGCCTTTTATAGTATTATGCAAAATTTCTCCATACCCCCTCCCAAGAAGCTCAACCTGCAGAGTAGTATAAATACCGACCATATGGAGTGACAAAAATTAGAGAGAGTTTCAATTGTAATAGAGTGAAAGGTCTTTGTCTGAGAAAGTCTCACTTGTAACAGAGGGATTTTTACTTGTGTTAAGATTAGCCATTAGCTAAAGATAAATAGATAAAAATAAAGATTAGATCTGGATCTGTTATTAAATTAGGAAGTAAGATAGTTGTATTGAGATTATATAAAAGTACCACTAATGAATTGGTAATTACGCTACGTCCCTGCTAATAGGGAGGAGGGAAGTTATGCATATTGCAAAGTCGCACAGAATTGATAATGGCAAACAATCACAACCGTCAGATGACGTAATCAGACCAATCAGAGATGAAGGATGTGTGATCCATGGATTCCCCAGGCACATCCTCGTGTTCTGACGGTTTACCTTTACTGCCGATCAACCTTGCCGGGTTCCCCACAGCAGTAGATCTCGGAGGTACATCCTTGAGCACAACGGAACCAGCTCCGATCTTCGCCCCTTCCCCGATCAACACATTGCCTAGGATCGTGGCACCGGCGCCGATGAGAACTCCGTCCCCGATCTTTGGATGACGATCACCGACGGCTTTGCCCGTCCCACCTAATGTCACGTGGTGGAGAATCGACACGTTGTTTCCGATCACTGCAGTCTCCCCAACGACTACTCCAGTGGCGTGATCGAGTAGAATACCTGTTAAAAAAACCCCTTAGTTTCTGGATTGCGTGGACTCGGACGGACTATTGACGAAATCCACGTCATTCTAATAAGAAAAAGAGGGAAAAAAGTGGCGACGATTAACCTTTTCCAACCCTAGCGGCGGGGTGGATGTCGACGGCGAAGACATGAGCAACTCGACTCTGTAACGCGAGTGCCAGCGCCTTCCTATTCTCTATCCACAACAAATTGGCAACTCTATGCGCCTGCACGGCGAGAAACCCCTTGTAGTTGAGCAAGCAATGCCCATAGGACACGCAGGCGGGGTCACGGTGCTTGACGGCGATGAGATCCGCGACTATCGCATCTCTCAACGAAGGATTATTGGAGAAGTAGTCCAAGAAAAGATCGTACAGGAGAGTTGAC
This sequence comes from Zostera marina, assembly GCA_001185155.1. Lineage (NCBI taxonomy): Eukaryota > Viridiplantae > Streptophyta > Magnoliopsida > Alismatales > Zosteraceae > Zostera > Zostera marina. The sequence continues at coordinate 145,578 of LFYR01001508.1, read as the reverse complement.
AGGAGAGTAGATGAGCAGAGTTTGTTAGCGAGGTGGAAAGACAGTGAGCGGTGCAGGGACGGATGGGAGAGGACGGTGGAGTAAAGGAAGGAAGCTAGAGCTGGTTCGGATTCGGCGTCCCGGAGAGACTCCGCCTTTATCTGGTTCCAAAGCCATTCCTCCGACGAAGTGGACTCTGGTGGAGGAAACGACGGAATTGGATGAGTGGGTTTCTGGTGACCCGCCGGCATAGTGGAAGTAGAAAAGGGGAGTAACCACTAACCACTAACCACCACGACAAAGGGGAATCGTGGAGTTTCAGATAGAGAACTCAGAGTAGGCGGTAATAGCCAAGTGAGAATGGAGGTTACAATATATTGACAGGGAATAAATTGTGACGTGGCCATTCTTGTTTGATACGTCCGATGTGGATGTTATGACCTGGTCAGTTTTTTTTTATATATAAAAATGACCTTGTAAGGGGTAGTTGGGTGAATATTTTAGACTATGAATGTACTTAGATATATCTTCGAATAAATCACGGAATATATCTTTGAAAATTTACAAATGGAAACTCAAATCATAAACCTTCACAAACCTTGTGTTGAAGTTAGAGTGCCGTCTTCACACTGACTCCAGAATGAGGAGGCGTCTCGCACAGAGGTAACCGTCCATGTTGGCGGTGGTTGTCAAATTAAATCTGCTTTATAAATAGGTTTGGTGTATTTTCAAAAAAGAGGGTTAGAATTAGATAATAAAACGTATTTTGACGTCTATCTCCCTAGTCGTCAACTCATAGATTCTTTTCTATAAGTGAGTAATTGATGAAAACGATCTCATCATGATTGATTACATTTATTTGAGATATAATATTTGTATCTATCTATCTCAAACAGTTGAGGAGATTCATCTCCATGATTAATTATAGCACTAAAAAAAAATAAGTTAGCAGTGTTGAGCTTAGTACTTGGCAGTTGGCAACCAACCCATGGGCAGTTGATGGTTTTCTTTATCTTTATCTCGAAATAAATAAAAAATGGTTTATTTCAATTTTGAAATAGAGAATTAATGATCATATATTAATTAATCTCAATCATTTATTTATTGATTGGGTATATAAATTATGACCCAAGTTAGGTAAACATTCTAGATGCATCGAGTGCAACTAACAATATTAATTTGGGATCGATCAAAATGAGATCGATCAAAATAGGATTTCTATTTTTATTTTATAGTTTTTAACTGTTTATTGTAATTTATATTCATATATAATTTTACCTACTCTTAATATAAAACTTAACCTAAGATCTTGGTTTTGTAAAAGAAGCAAGTTCTATTGGTAAAGATGGATCCATTTAAGTAAGATGGATCAATACACCAAAAAAACTAATTGCAAATTGTAAATTTTTATTCAAATATCTGGAATTATCAACCGGATAATTTTAAGATATCATTTTTGGTATTCATATATGAAATTCGAAAACGAATACATATTTAAGTATCTACTGAAATCGTTATCTTAACAGAGGTGAGATTTAAAAGAAGAGGAAGATTAAGCTTAAGTTGCTAAACAAAATGTAATCCAAAGGAACTAGGTTTTTTTACAGTAGTCATTTCTCAATATCACATTATTACTAGACTGCCATAATAGTTTAATTTCATAAAACCCCCTTAGATACTTACAATTTCAGTATAGTATCGTAACTATAGTTTGTCCTTATACACACTACATGAAATTGAAAGTAAGAGAGATTAGAGATACTGCAATCTTTCATTTCATATTTTGGAGATGTAAAGACAAGATTTGTTCGAGGGAAACACACAGATTATGCAAAGACATGAGATTAAAATTAAACAGCTGAGATAAAACATCTTTTAAGCTCATTTAAATCAATCTCACGTATAATTTATTGTATTTATATATATATATATAAATAACAAGCCCCCAGATTTTTTTGTGTTCTTGGCTGAAAATTCATCAAAGGGTTGCAATCATCTTGTCCTTTTCATTGATTTCTGTTTAGAACAAATGCCATGGCTGCACTGAAGATTTATTGAATGAAATATCAAAATATAAGTGATCTAAGTGATATCTTAGTTATGTGAAAATGATTGACAAAAGGCAACATTGGAGATTAAGAGATTTTACCTATTAATAAATGGTAGAAGAATCTCAGTTGATTGGGAATCTAAGATTGTTGATGCTGTCATCCTCAGTTGGGTGTTTCCTGTTGATTTCGGAGTACATTTCCTCAATCATTGGCTTCCAGAGACGAACACGAGCATTGATGAACCAATTTGATACCTGTGTTAAAACAAACATACCAAAGAGATATTAATCAGGAATCAGAGTGAATCAACATGAACATGTATTAAATTCTTATTCTCAACAACCTGACTTCTTGTCAGCCCGCTTTTGATGGCAAGCAGTTGCTTCTCATTATCTTTAGGATATCTGAAATTGTTGGTTTAATTATTTCGCAGTAAACGAATTTTTTTAATTAATTAGCTAAACCAAACCAAACGAATTTCTTACGGATGCAAGAAGTTCTGAAACATCCAAGCTCGCAGGACCGAGACGGATTTCTCAGGTAATCCTCGTTGAGGCCGCCACGAATGGTGATCATTTTTTATCTGTTGCAAAGCCCATTGCTTGTGGACGAAAGATGATTCGAATAGATTTGCCTTATCACTCAAAGACTCGCAACTCAGCTGTAGTTGCTGATTGGTGAAGATTATCTGGGTCATGATGGTCTCCCTCAAGTTTTTATAGAATGATGACACGGCGTGAAACGCAAATCGCAGATGCATTTGAGGTATGCTTGATTCAGTCATGTTGTAAAATGCTGACATGATTCCATGCATCTTGGTCACGCATTGGCTGTACCTATTCTCGATCTGAATAACAAATAACAAAACAAAAAGTTTCGATTAATTCATCCTTATTCAATTTCAGTTCAACAGATTAGATCAAGCATACCAATTTCAGGATGGACAGGAGTTCAGTTTTCGAAGGATGCATTGGATCCTTACAGGATTGCGAAGAAGACGATTGATCAGAGTTTATTGTATTCAGCAATCTTCTATCATTAGTCTCTTGCTTCAAAATCTGACAATCAAGCTCATCTGAATCACCAAGTGAAAAGCTCACAGCTTGGGACAGTATCTGTTGGGCAGCATGTAGGTATCTTGATCTAACTAACACATGGTTGAGATAAACAGGACTACTGGACAATCTGCTGTGATCACTATTATTATGACCATCGACTGAAAATTCTGAAACTTGGGTAACAGCCGAACAGCTCAATTCTGAGAATTGATGATCAGATGGGGCATTGAAACAACTGTTTATCATAGGGATGGGATGAAGCTGAGGCCGAGACGATGAACTGAGAGTTAAAGAAAGATCATTCCCACCAGACGTGCAATAATTATAAACAAATCGATTCTCCGAAGAAGGATAATTATTCACTTTGTTTACGCTAACACCACTCCACCATGGATCAGAGGATCCCACAGATTGACAATGTGATGGAGGAAGGATATGGACGGCGGCCGGAATTCCATCATATTGGCAATTAAATACACCATTGCAAGAAGCACCATCGCTGGGAACCAAAGTGGCGAAATTATCAGGCGGAAATGGTGCAAGGTTGTTGTTTGCAGATGAGATTGCAGGGTTGTGGTTTGAACAGGTTCCAACGAAAGGCAGATAACCGGAGACCGGAATCCCCGCATCCTCGGCAATATTAGTAGGTGGTTGATGGAACATAGAAAACACAGGAGAGGTATGTGAAGACATTGGTGCATCTATGGTCATGGATTCATGGTCATTGGTGTTGAACATAGTGTCAAGTATCATGGTTGGTGTTCTAAAACACCACTAACACTGATGACTGATCTTAACCTAGCTAGCTAGTTATGAATGAAAGGAGCAGATCCAAGCCAGCAGCAGTAGTTCACTTCCTGACATGAGAAAATCAAATAAACTGATCAAACAAAAACAGAGCAATAAAGCAACAGATCTATGGATAAAACTTAAAAGTAAGCCATACTAACTATTAACTAACCAAACCCAAGAAACTGAAGAAACGATGACGACGATGAAGATTAATGAGGGGAACAATATTGGTGTGGAACAAACAGAATCAAATTAATGAAGTGGGAAGGTAAAAGATTGGAGGGGAAGTTGAAGAAAGACTACTACAATGAACAATCACTGACCTCCTTTTAGACTACATTTATGATTAGTTAACCTACAGCCTACCAGTGGACATTGGTTCTTAAAGGACAAGAACAAAAGTAGCAGCAAAATAGAGCTTAGAAGCTTGACATGGTCGGTAATGGAGTCCACTCACCCAACAATTTCTGGTGAAATCAGAAAACCAAGCTTTTATTTTTCCAAGACAAGAATGGAAGACAAAAATAGAAAAAGAGTTAAGAAAGGAAGGCCTGTTGTGACATTGGTGTGTGCTTGCCTGCCTGCTTGTGATGTTATTCCATAAAAGAAGAAGGAAGAAGAAGGAGAGGGAACAACACCTCTATAAATAAGCAAGAAAACAAAGCTTTGCATAACCCACCCATCCCTTTCACTTTCCTCTTTAGAGAAATGCTGATGAAGAACGCCAAAAACCAGCAGGCTTTATTTTCTGACTACATCAGAGAATTGGGTTTTCACACAACACAGAAGGCACAGAAGACGGTAATGGGATCCACAGCTGCAGCCTGCAGTAATAATACACTCCTCTCTCTGTCTCTCTCTCTTTCTCTACGACCCAAAATCCAAAGTGATTCCAACATGGAGACTGGAGTTAAGTAGAGCAGTTCCCATTAATCTTGATGGCGTAAATCACAGAGAAGGAGAAAAGGGGGAAAGAAGTGAATGAAATGTGAAAAAGCAAAAGTGGAAGGAAAGGAACAAACCAAAACGAAACAAAACAAATTCGAGAAGAGAGATGATACATCATTCATTACTGGAAGTGCAGGTTTTTAGGGACCCATCTGCTTCTCCCCCACCACTCATCTGATCAACTTTGTCACCCTCTCCATCACTCCCGTCTGCTCTTGCCTTTCTTTGCAGGGTTCCCTGTTCTTGGCAGCTCTTCCTCCTTCTCAGACAAGGAGACTTACTTCCACAGTCTGCCCATTTTTCTATAAACTGATGGGAAAAGGCAAACCCCATGAGCTTGAGTGAAAGCTATAGAGAGAGAGAGAGAGAGAGAGAGAGAGTCTTTTTTGCTTTATTTGCTTTTCTGTAACAATGACAGTAAAATACAGAGATGGATGGATATTGGGAAAGAATGGAAATGTAGGGGGTCTTTAGAGCAGCTGATTTTGATGTGATGAAGATGAAATCTATCCGAACAGATCTTTTTGTTCTGATGATCACTGGCCCACATTTATGTTTCTCCTATTCAAACCAACTGTGTAGAACCCAAAAATGTCTACTTACATTCACAATCAATGATATACCAAAATCAAAGTAAAAAATGATTTTGAACTGGTTTTCACTTTTCAGTGAAGTAAATTAAAATAATAGGTGCGAATCTGCGATGTGCATGGTTGCCTTGGTTTATGGTTACCTACCAACGATTTACCTACCTGTTGCCTGAGAAAGAGCAGAAAAAGGCATTGGTGTGTGTGCCGTAGTACCTCCCATCATATTATTCACATAGGAATGATAGAATAATAGATCCCATAACTCCATGGAAAAAGAAATACCAGATATAATAAGGTGCGAAACAGTTGAGTGAGTCAATCCATCGATGAATTGGGAGAAAAAATTGAAATGAAATTGTGGATTTATTAAATTTCAATGTTCATTTTCATTTTCGAATTCTGTCTCACACGAAGCGTTTCATGTGAAAACAGGAAACTTTATGTTATAGGGGAGATTTCATAAATGAAAAATAAACGATACAAGAAATGACTTTTAACGAAATTTTCACTTTGAACAGTTTTGAAGACAGACCAACTAACAATCATGTGTTTAAAACCACAAAGGAAGATTAATTCAAGTGATCATAATAACTATTAATGTTCATAAAGATTGAGGATTTAAGTCGTATATGTATTTTCATTAAAATTTTCATTACGATATATCCAATGATAATATTATGTGTTCAGAACATGTAGCTCTGATGTAGTGAGAAAAAGTGAACATTGAAATTTTTTGGATGACAGATTTAACTCATTATAATTAAAATTTAAAAGAATTAGTAGTTAGTCAGCTGAAGAAGAAAAATGAAATCGTTTGGGGCTGGGAAAATGAAAAAAAATTCAAGTGAATAAGAAGGATTTATAATCGTCGCAATGTTACTGAAACCAGAATTGATTTGAAAACATTCTACAAACAACGTCCAGTTAGAAGAGTTTCTTACCTGCTAACAACTAGGATAACTGTTCCATAGGAGAGAGATATGAAGGCAACAACCAACAAAGACAAAAAAAAAAAGTTAGGCACTTGTAATGCAAATAAATAGGATAAAAAAGACACACAGTTCCGCACAAAAGATATCGTTTTTATTTCACCAACAGACAGCAACATAGATTAATCTAGATTTCATAATAAATGAATGAGCTTCCAGGCTGAATTTACAAACGTGAGTGGGTCCAAGCCATAAAGAAGCATATACATACCTGATACCTCATCTTTGCTTCCAAGTTGCAAAGTAAAACATGAAGATACTGCTGTAAAAAAATTGTGTCTTACAATAGACCTTCCGCACCAACATGAAAATACAACATAGACCTTCCGCAAACCAACAAACATCGAATGACGAATTTTGTGTCTTACAATAATTTTTCGGAGACACATAAACAGTTTTTGACAAAACTGATTAATTCCACAGACCCAACAAATTTCAAAGAAGCAGCCAAACACAAAGAATGGATATGCACCATGAACAAAGAAATTCAAACACTAAAGGAAAACGAAACTTGGATCATTACCAGCCTTCCACTAGGAAAGAAACCTATAGGCTACAAATGAATATACAAGACAAAAAGGAATGCAGACGGCTCCATCAACAAACACAAGGCAAGACTGGTCGCAAAAGGATATACGCAAATGCAAGGAATTGATTACAATGAAACATTCGCTCCAGTATCCAAAATGACCACATTGCGCACCATCCTCTCTATCGCAACATCCAGAGGATGGTTTATGCATCAAATGGATGTCCAGAACGCCTTTTTACATGGCACGTTGGATAAAGAAATCTACATGTCCATTCCCTAAGGTTTCGGACACACATCTCACAAAGTAAAAAACCCAGTATGCAAGCTAAATAAATCACTGTACGGCCTAAAACAAGCTTCGAGAGTTTGGTATCAAAAACTCTCGAAAACCCTAAAAACCCTTAAATTCATCCAATGCAAAAGCGATTACTCGCTATTTGTCAGGAAATCAACTACATCTACCATAATAGTTCTTGCCTACGTAAACGATCTATTAATAACAGGAAACAACATAACAGAAATAGAAAAAACCAAGAAGGACCTACACGGTCACTTCAACATATCAGATCTTGGGGAATTAAAATACTTCCTAGGACTTGAAATAACTAAAACTAAAAATGGACTGTACGTAGGACAACACAAGTACGCACTGGACATCATCAAAGGAGCAAACCTGACAGATTGCAAACCTACAAATACCCCATGCAGCACAAGCAAACAGACCTCAAAACCCAACGTCAAAGACGAAGAACGACTGTTCGATGACCCACAAATCTATCGAAGCATAGTAGAAAAACTAGTGTACCTCATAGTCACACGACCCGATATAACCTATGCCGTAAACGCATTGAGCCAAAAAATGTTGAGTCCAACCAATGCAGACATGCAAGCAGCACACAGAACCATAAGGTATATCAAAGGGTCACCTGGTACCGGACTGTTTTTCTCGTCACATTCAACAGAGAGGATAACAGGATACTTAGACTCCGACTGGGCGGCCTGCCCCTTAACACGACGATCCATGACTGGATACTGCCTCTACCTAGGACACAACATGGTCAGTTGACAGGGAAGGAAACAACACACAGTGTCAAAATCTTCAGCAGAGGGCGAGTACCGTGCTCTCTCAACGGCGTCTTGCGAAGTAACATGGTTAAGATCGCTGCTATGTGAAATAAACAACAAAAACATAGTCATACCTGCAGGAACACCACGTCAGTACACGGATAGTACCTCTGCGGCGTCGATCGCAAGAAATCCGGTTGCCCACCAACGGACGAAACATATAGAGATTGATATACACTTTGTCTGAGACAAGGTGTTGAATCAAGAAATAGAACTGTTATATGTTCCAACCATAGAGAACCCCGCTGATTTTCTTCACCAAAGCACTACCAGGGCTCACATTTAACTATTTATTTCCAAAATTATATATACTAAATGCTCACAAGCCACCGGACATCAAATAGCAGTTAATACAAAACCAAGCCCTCCACGCTAGTTTTGAGGGGTATCAAATATCACAACATCATACATATACAATGCACTACTTTTCATCATCTTTAATTTATTATATATATATTCACCATTTCAGGACACCCCCAACAGCTATCTCAAATGGATATACACACACACACCAAGTGACAGCATATCAAGGTTAACATTTCATTCAGATGGTTTACACTACAAACCATCTCGGAGCTCAGGCGAGCCCGGAACCTCAAAGCCTCTCCAGCGACGCCAAGCACTGGAGATCTTCAATGGACGATGTCGACCACCGGAGGACGGCAAGCACTGCCACAAGGACCATTGCCGACGCCGATCTAAATATCATGGCGGCACGGCCACTTCCGACGACGTGGTTGTGTCGCTCCCAATGTAACGTTTACTTCGTCATCGCTTACTTTTCATTATCGGACTTAGTATTTTACTTATCGCACTTAGCATATCATGTAATAGCAAACTCCTTGATTAGTTTCTTAATCGTTACATTATAATTGTTAATTAGATGGCTAAGACCATCCCTTCAAACAGATGGAAAATGCCCAACAAATAGGGGGAAGTAATGGTGTTGTGCCCAATCTCTGAATCTATACTACTCTTGTACATGTCAATTGAGAACTTGGGTACGAAATAGAAATACACTACTATGCACTTAGATTAATACAGATCTACATGCAAAAAGAAAAAGAATGGCCATGTTGAATTTACCAAGAATAAGCTATACAAATGAAATGGTTGGGATTAATACAAATCTACATAGAAAAAAAAATGAAACCAAGGGTCTGTCTTATCTATGATTATCGCTGGATCAGAGGAGACGATATTCATCCTGTGTGATTAGTGAATAGATGACGGATAACTGCTTGTTGCATCAGGTATTTTGTTATCTCTCTCGTGACTTCAGTTCTTCTCGTGATGGAATCTTAGCAACAACTTCATATAATCATATAGAGTAAATCCAATTGCAACTGATGGCGTAACCTGGAATACAGGTACATGATTTTGATGTCAGAAAGACATCAAGGAACCCAATGAACTATTTTAGGTAAATCTTAGCTACATGTTTGTAAAAAAGATATCTAAGTTAGGTTGGATTGATAAACAGATAAACGAAGTTTGCTTTGCTTGTCGGTTGTCACCACCAAATTGTACTTCCTTGTCAACTATTGATTGAATATTCATAGTAATTTAAGCATTTGGCTAAGAATTTGATCAGATAGGAACTGTCCAAAATGCCTCAAGAAACTGCAGGATTTTAGCTCATCTTTCTGAATGACCAAGCATTTACTGTTAGGGACTATAAAACAGGATCCTATTCGTCGTGTAAACATTATTATATTATTGTCTTCTGCTAAATTAAAGAATAAAGAAAGGATCCACCAACCTTTAGATAATTGATGCTTAACCCTGAGAACAACTGCTTCCAACCTTGCCTATTAATTATCAATATTATAGATTTTATTGTTCCACATGCGTCAGCACTATCTTTTGCTGAAAGTGTCTGTACCTGTATTATATATTATTGTCCCCCATCAGCCCATTCACTAGGGCTTCAATTATTTATAAAGTAAATAAAGGAGAAATGGAAAATACCTGCATTTGCCGCCTAACAACATCAAGCGGGTAGGTTAATGTCTGACCCAATAAACCAGCAACAGATCCACAAACAAGATTTACAGTGATACTTTTCCTCTCTTCCTTAGGAACACGACTTTTCAACTTCTCATAGAAGTAGAATTTCAAACCTGAATAAGGGAATATTCCAACCATGGATGGACCTGGAAAAGATGTCTAATTTCAAGCATGCATCCATTGAATATTTTTATGACAATAATACAATTGCATTTTGCAAATAATATGATATTGACAAGTTGATCTCATCAGTGCTAAGACCCAGTTAGGGATTGGGTAGCCCGGTTGACGAAATAGTACATTAGGCTCATCAGCCTGTTCTAAACTAGGTCGAACTGCAAAACCCTAGACTTAGGAGAAAGACGAGGTTTGAACCACGTAACCAGTAAAACCACATGGTTCGCACTCAACCTGGATCTGATTGGGACATTATTCAAACTGAACTGACCCACAAAACTCAATTGTTCAAACTGATAGGAACGTCTCATATAGAGAAAGAGATTCGACTCATTTCACTCCAGAGCTTATACAACCTTCAGAAGATAAAATCAGAATATGTTTTTAGATGCAAAACCCCCACTCCTCAAGATCATTTGAGAAATCCATCATCTTTCCGGATCTGTTTCCAAACCATCAGAATCCCTCAGTCTATCGAATATAGTTTGTCCTAGCTTCTTGGATCCCCAACTTCAGAATCCCTGATCATCCCATTTCGAATTTTCGAATTTCAATTACCCACCTTGTTCCCGAAACTCATGTAAGACAGCATCAAGTACTCGATGTAAAAATATAGGCAAATTAAATAGTGTTTACCGATTTAAATGATCGATCACTCTGGATGCAATTATACATCCAAAAAAGTATGAACCTCAAAATTATGAATAATTTAATATTTGTCTAAGAAATAATAAGCCAATAACAATGCTAAAGATTGAAACTTACCAACACCCCTATAGAGACCTTTTATGCCATTTGCTTTATAGATTCTTGAAATGCAATCGAAAATTCCTCTATAAACTGGTTCTGTCTGAGATAGAAACCTGACATTTGATTACGAGGGTCCGACAACCTAAATTACATAAAATGTAAATCACAGAGGAATAAACCAAATTTCTCTGTTCTGAAAAAGAGAATGAAGATTCAAAGTTGAAAATAGTTGAAATAAAGAAAAACTGATCATGCCTGATATGCAAGTTTGGTTCGAACCAAATCAAGAGGATAAGTGAAGAGGACAGAAGTTCCACCAGAAAAGGATCCAGCAATAAGGTCCAGTACAGGACCACTACCAATACGAGGGAAATAGAGAAGCATCCATCGACGATATTGCTCGTATGCCATATAATGCAAAGCTGCATATGGAACAATTCGGGCGACACTGGCTCCATTCCCTCTTCATGGGTAAAATAGAAATATATAAAATGAAAAGAAAGAAAAACAATTAAGAGAATATAATAAGGAATTAAGGAAAGAGAAATATTGAAATTGGATAGAAGACCTGTAAAAACTTAATAGTCCTTCAGTGTGTGAAATCCTTCTGAAAGACCCCAACAGCCCTATATTCTGAAAGTCTGCTCTTCTGGTCTTAAGAAAAACAAAGTTAACTCATTATAAATTTGAATCAATGTGGACGGACTACTGATTAAAGGCAAAACTAAAGTAGAATAACAGAAGTAAAAAAAACGTCAAGGGAGAAATTAAACTCACAAGGTTCTTTCATCTTTGGAAAATGTCAGAAATCGAGGTATAAAAAAAAAAGAACAAAAGCATTGGAAGAAGCCAGAAGGAAACAAAAATAAAATACAAAACATAGAAAGGAACTCAAGCACATCTCTAATTCAGTAATTCGTATCAGAACTCCATTTAATTTCTAATTTAGTTCTAGACTTCTAGCTTATTTAATCTTTTTAATTGTTTTAGAACTCCTGAATGTTTTTTAATTAATGCTATATCCCTTGCCAAAAAAACTCAGGCACATGAGGACGATTCACCTGGAAAACGATGGATGTTAGGTAGATCCGATCATTTACCTGGAAAAGGATCTTGACTCGTTCGAGAGGAGCGATAGAGGTTTTGGCAACGCCGCCTGCGACTCCTCCGGCGACAAGTTCCTTTACGAAAACCGGCATGAGACTCTGAAACCCTTCTTCGCACGAGTCATTTTCGCCCCTCATCGCATTTACCTCTTCCATCACGTCATTGCAGGAGAGAGAAGGAGAAGTTGGGACTATTTTTTCCTTTAATATCAGTAAATCTTATAATTTTTCTTTATCATAACTGATTGATATATCTGACAGTGACAGGGATTTGGAATAAAATAAAATTAAATTAAATCCTTGCTCTTTGACCTAATACTTGAAAACCTATGGCAGTTTATCCATAAAACTGCAAACTTCAACACCTTTGACATAAGACTTGGGTAATAGCATTTTTTCGTGACAAAAGCATCTGATCGAAAAACAATTGTTAATGATAAAGTAGATAAATAATTGTCTCAGTTAAACCTTTATATATCAAGTTAAAGATCTTTAGCTGAAGGCAGTAAAACTATATATATATAGATATAAACGTATAGATGAAAATTATAAGCTTATAATAATTTCAATGTGATATCTCATTACAGGTGGAGGGATCTACGTAATATTTAAATGACTTAAAAGATGACCTTCGTCAACGACTTGATCGATAACAAGATGAGGGGTCGAATAATATTTGATTTACGTTTAAAAGTAACCTCTGTTATCAAATGTCTGATAATAGAAAGAGGGATATACTGATAGATATAAATATTCGATCAAAATTTAACTATAGTACGAGAAACAGATAAATAGTAAAAAGAAGAAAATGATAACACACAAGTAAATTTGGATCTTATGACTTCTCTTTGTCTATAGGTAATGTCCAAACCTTCTGTAAACTCTTGACTACAACGTTTACGAACCGCAAATTTGTTTATGGTAGGGTTAAACCTTAGAGTATTCTAGCCCCCCTTAAAAAACTCTTTAGTCTTTCCAAGTAGACTTGCACTTAAAAGTTTTATCAAATTTTTTTATAAAATAATTCTTTACAAGTAAATTCGACTTAAAAGTTCTATAAAAAAACTCTATAAAACCAATCTAAACTTTATGATTCATCAACTTATAAACCCTTACACATGTTGATATTGAAATAACCTTCTCACAATACGAGAAAAACAACAATGGAGGTTGATGATGATGGTGGTGTTTACACTTTTCTCACAAAGATCCTAGAGAATAAGAGAAAGAAGTATGAACATTTAAATGCACGAAAGATCAGTTGGACAGGAACTCCTTGATGTGGTACGTAGCACTTTAAGAATTAATACAGAGTTACTACTGTGTATCCATTGTCTTGATCCACATTCTTCTTTTCAGGCTTTCGATATAAAAAAGTTGTTTCGTTTTGCTTCTTTCTATCCTGATGATTTTTTACCATTACAACTCAAGATGCTTGATAATCAATTACACAATTACATTCATGATGTTCAGTCTAATAAAGATTTTGATAATGTCGTGAGTATTGGTGGTCTAGCACAGAAATTGGTAGAGTATAAGATGGATATTGTTTATCCTTTGGTTTATTTGCTGATCAAATTAGCGTTGATATTGTCAGTTGCATATCATATCGTTAAAACTCGTCTCAGAAATCGCCTTGGTGATATTTTGATAAATAATTGTTTAGTAACATATATAAAGAAAGATATTTTTAAAAATATAAATAATGAAGTTATTTTAAAAATATTTAATGATATTTGACCTCGGCGTAAGACACTGAAGTAATGTTTAATGTATTTGAAATTTTTATTGTTAATTAAATTGATGTGTTTATTTTTAATTTGAATATTAATTAATGTATTAAATATTAATTATTGTATGAAATCAATGTATTGAATTTTTATAGGTTTTTATAATCGATTTTATGAATAGGTCATGTCAAAATTTTATTTTTTAATTAGTACAAAAAAAAAATTTCGCCTTCGCCAAATCTTGCCCCCTACCAGGAAATCCTGGATACGCCACTAGATTGGAAAGAAAGCTAGAGCTTTGGCCGAGTATATACGGGTATGAAGTGTTGAGCTCATTTGGCCGAGTATATACGGGTATGAAGTGTTGAGCTCATTTAGCCGTCCATGGTCTCCTTACATAGACTTTGTTGAGAAGTGAGGAGCCTTGGCTTGCATTTATGGCAATTAAATGGTTGTGTTGAATCTATCATGCTTGGTGACTTAATTGATCATTAACACCTTTGATCATCTAATTTAAAATCGATTTCTCATTAACTATTTAATCTTGCAAGCATTATTATCATTGGTTTAATGATGAAATAGATTAAAACCTACCAAGTATTTAAATGTGAATCTATCAAGTATTTCAATTAAATCGTGTAGTATTACACTAGTTTAGAATTAAGGATTTAATTGTAATTGATTTACTTATATGATGTTTGTGTAAAGTGTCATTAGGGTTTAATCATGAGTCATGACTTTGATATAATTAATTTAACATGATTAATTTTGATTATAATTAACTTAGATCTTTTGATATAATTAATTATTTGTTTGATTGTTTAAAGTTTTAACCATAATTGATTGACATGAATTCATTGTTTAGTTTGATTAACATTTTAACTCATGATTAATTTAAGATAATCATCTTTAAATGCATCGAGAATATTGTTATATGATGCGTGTATGGTGCGGTTCTCGCCGACGTCCAGCCACTCATCCACGTTCGTATATACTAAGAATTCATTAAATACTCCCAGAAATCTGTGAAAGAGGTGCGATTCCTCTTCGCCGTCGTCGGATGGAAAATTAGGCTAATCCAGAGGACGGCCGTTCTGGGTTTCTGGTGCGGCAAACCGCACCAGAAATACAATGGAATACACTTTATAAGTTGTTATAAGTTATTATAACCATCTTTATATGCACTTATAAATTATTATAAATGCACAATCAAATACAATGGAATCATGATTTAGCAGCACTGGATTATTTGAGATGGGAACTGCTGATATAATAAGTATATAATAATGTAATATATCAATTACCATAAACTACTATCCATGCCTTCTGTTTATGCTTATTTTGCAAGTTGATTGATAACCGGTGTCCTTACTCGAAGATTCAAGAATATTCCCCTGTAAAAAAAACTCATGAAATCTACTCAAAAATGAATTTCAACGATTGATATTAAGATAATAACAGAGTGAGAATAAATTACTACCAACAACAAGCAACCAAACTATGGAAGATGACACGGAATTGCAGTGGGATATATTGATAGTTTACCCAACCAACTACAGGCCAAAACTGCATGAATATTACATACAGGTAAGCATTTCAAGGGAAATAAATAATGGAGGTAGATGTGTACTAAATCGATATCATCGCAATTCCAGTAAAACTAGATAATAAATTGTGCATACCATCCAAGCTGTAGCTTGAACTGAAGGGTAGTTCTTTTTAATATTGTTGCGGACTTGGGGCCATGGTCGCCCTGCATTTTTTGTATTGTGTGTTGTTCATACATAACAAATAAATGACATATTGCATATGCTGGTATAAATGATGACGATGGACGAAACATACCCTCAACAATCCATCCATAGTATACCATGAAAAGAAAATGGGTTAAAGGAGAAGATGTCAACTGCTCCAACAATACCTGAGTTTTTATAATTTCAAATTTATTAAAATTTATATCCATGAAGCTTATATGAAAACTGAATCGTAAATAGCAAAGTAGAGAAATCCAAGCTCAAACAGAAAAATATGTTACCTTCTTAGCTACAGTTTTATTGTTTGCTCTCCCCTTGAATATAATATCCATGAACTTGTGTAAATAATGCCCAAGCGGTCCAGCATACGAAAATCCAAAGAGCTGAAAAAAAGATAGAATAGATAAAAGATTTGTCTGATAACTTAATGTTAAAATGATTGAATGATTCCTTTTTAAGTTCAACATTAGCACTCCCAAACCTGAATAAATCTATGTGGAACTTTCGTCAAACATATAAACCCTTACTATTAATTGAATATACCATGCTCATTTGAGGTTCTATCTTTCTACAATAATAGCTGTGAAATAATAATTATTATTACATTTTTTGTATTACAATTACCACATTAATTTGTGGTGATAAATGATTTATATTTGTATTGTATTACAATCACCTGAGCTTTAATCATAAGTGAGAGAGTACAAACTACAAAGAGATCAGAACTTTTATCAACAATGCAATAAGTGGATTAAGGTTATTATATGCACAATATTCTAACCACCACCCATTAGTTAATTATAGTTTTCCTTGCAGGTAATTAACTGGGTAGTATATAACGAATAAACTGTTATGCTGGAATTCAGAGTTTCAGACTCTAATTAAGCAAATACATCCATATTTTCCCTTGCCTATGTCTTACAGAAGATAAACTACAAACATTAAGAATGATAGCCCGGTATAGTAAAACCTATGAGTAGTTTTTTAAAAAAATCGATACATCAGTGGTTTCGGAAAAACCACCAATAGTTAGTAGTTAGTAGGTATCTTTATTGTTTATTGCTTTACATATATAACAGAAAGCCTGGAGGCCGGGAGGCAGCTGAGACATGATCTCTGTCATCTCAATTTACATTACATGTCCATTATTAATCTACCTAAGTAAAATTTAAACAATCTTAAATCAATTTTTTGGAGGAAAGTCAGGAAACTTACCAATTGTCTAATTTTAGATATCTATATACATTTCTTAATTTCAATCAAATAAATTTAAAAGGAAATGTATTATCAATATATAAAACTATAAAAAGGAATAAATACAAAATTTTCACGAAAAAAGCAAGGATCTGCTAACTTACTAAGAACTGACTTTAAATATTTTATAAACTGAAAATATCTCTCTAAAAAAATATAAAACATAATTGTTGACCAGAAATCAATAAATCATATAACATATTCACATCAAACAAATATAATTGACAGAAGACTTAGTCAAGCAAGATATGCCCGCATAATTGATTCAATTTTGTAGTCAGGGAAAAAAAGACGAAACTGAAACATGCTTTTAAAATGGCAAAACCAAAAATATAACCAATCTAAGGAAGTGAGATAAAATCTAGTCACCATCTTGAGTAAGAGACGCTTCATCTGTAACTTCTCAAAACCCGACAACTTTTGCGCCACCGAATCGCTCACCCCAGCCAGAACCCCCGCCGTAATCGCCTGCAACAATAATACCGTCATAACTCATAACTGACAATCACGTGACTCTGTAATTGATCAGAAAGATTCTCAAAACTCGAAATCCAGTAAACTGGCAAATTAAAAAAAAAAACTTTGTCCTCAAAGGGTGACACCGGAGCTGAACCATGTACTGCTCCAACAACCCACCGCTGTTGCTCTTATTCTTTCCATCTTTTCCTACCATGCTCTCGGATTATTCGCCCTTTTTGGACGAATAATCGTCCGGGGAGTGAGGAGAACGAAAACGGGATCACGGAACTTAATGTGGTATTTTACATGATACAGAGTATAAAATATTTATATAAAAAAAATAACCCTGAAAATTCATAATCTGTTGGAAAAATAATACCTTACATAAAGATGAACGACTTTGAAATTTACCCAATTAAGACTTAGAGCACTTCCACAGTTCGAGAGTTCCATCAAAGAAAAGAAAAACATCGTATATTTATTATGTATTTATGCTATTGGATTGCCATAAATAGTAATATAAAGATTTTCTTCCCAAGTTCCTCTCCACTCCCAACATTTTCTACTCTCATTTTATATACATACATAAAAAAATCACTCCAGCCTCAATAGTCAAAATGCATGATGTATATAACCCCCTACTAACTGTAAAACCTAACTTTGCCTGGATAGGAACAACTTTTACAACAAAACTATCTGTTCTTTCTTCTTTAAGCTTACAGAGAAACTCTTGTCTTTATTGGCTTCAGCTTCAGTCCCATGCTTTCTGGTGAGAGTAGCTCGGGAGAGATGCAAGATGGACTAAGTGGACTGCGAGGGCTGGTGTTGAACTGGCAGGGTTTGTATATACCGTAGCCCATGAGAAAGTACTCCAAAGGGACTGCCATTGCATCCGGTTGCTCCTCAGTCACAACAGATCCACATGCTTGAACCTGTTGGTTAGATATCGCATGCACAAGTTTGGATTGGCTGGTGTTTTCACAAATAATGTTTACAATGAAAAGACAAGCAGAATTATTCAAACTTATTACATACCTCGACAAGAGCACAATATCTTTTGTCTAGCTTTGAAGTCATGTGGAGTGCCTCTGAGTGAAACGGAGAGCTTTCGCCAACAAATATTAAGGTTCGACAATTAAGATTCTTTAATCCATCAGTAATGTCATGCCTCCTGTTCATGAAAATCATTAGATCAGCAACTACAAAAGATTTAAAATTAAATCTAAATTTATAGTGCAGGAAATACCCATTAATTGACTGAAGAAACCTAAAAACATTTGAGCTCCGTCGTTCATCAAGAAGCTGTGGGAGCAGAAACAGTTTTGTAATGAAATATTGAAAATAGGAGCAGAACAAAATGTACATATAAACTTGACTTAATTTACATTACTAGTAGTGTACTAAGTACTGATTACTGTATTATGTAAAATAAAATAAAAATACTCACACTTCTGCATGCTTGTACAATTTCTGATTCAGGCACATTTACATTACCACGGACCTCCTGTGTAAAAAATATGATGAATTAAACAATGATCTGGTGGATATAGTCGCTATTTTTGTATAGAACAAGAAAAATGAATCTTATTACCTTACTAAAATACCGCTGAAGCAAACAATCTTTCAACAAACCACGCATCCCATAAAAATATAGTAAGTTAGCCATAACCTGCAACCATTTAAAATGTAAGCTTTCCAAATTTCAAGGATCATTGTCACACATTTAACTGTGGAGTAATGTATGAATAAAGGAAATGGACCTTATTATACAACCATTCAGTCCAAGAAGGTGATCTACATAGAGGAGAAACGAGTATCAAACCAATCACACGATCTCTGTGTCTCATCTGCCAACATTTGAAATGAAAACTAAATTCATACAAATTTAAGCAAAACATTCATTGTGCTAAATTTTCAAAACATACAGCAAAAAGAGAGAGAATATAAGCACCGGCTGTGACACCTAAGCACATCACAGCACCTAGTCTGGAAACAAACAAAAAGATGAACCACATATTCAATTTCGAGATTTCAAAGAAGAAGAAAATTATAATGATGAATGCATGATAACTAATATTAGTATATTACCCAAAGAAGTCCAGTACATCAGTGACCTGATCCATTAAGTCATTGACAGATGGTACAGGAGCATCTAAAGGAATTTGAGCTGCTCCTAACTGCAACAAGACTTTAAAAAATTAAGGGTCCATAAAAAAATCGTTAATACATGAAGAATATTCGGTGAGAATTTTTTTTTAAATGCGCATAGAAACCTAAGAAAATTTACAGGATTACCGACCTCGTGACCAGGAGGACAAATATGGTAGATGCAGAAATTATGAAGCAGCAGAGAAGCAGCTTGTGGGCAAAAAAATAATCCTTGGAAGCATGACATGTCTGGCAAATAATTTATAGCAATTTAGAACATACGCAAACATTGTGTTTCTTAACCCGATCATAATAAAAATCGACAAAAAAAGTTGTTCCATCAATTTGTAAATGTACTTACGATTTAAAGCAAGGTCAGGATAAGTAATAAGTGCAGGTTTATCTTGATCTCCAAACACAGTAACAGTAACTGAACCATGAGAGGTTTTTATGTAATGGTCCTGCCCCAAAATCCAAACATAAGAACATACAATTGAGCAAGAAAGAAAAAGAAAAAGAAATTCCTATATAGATATGCGACCTTTCTCTTTTCTTCAAGTTATTATAATACAAGTGAGAAGAAACTAAAGAAACCACTCTGACCTCTAACATACTTGTAAGAAAGAAAGAAAAATGGAGAAGGCGGTTAAAAATTACACCAATTAAAAATCGATAAAATTTGCTATCATCGATTGGCAGCGGTTCAAGCAAAAAAAAAGGATTGACAACACATTCCATTGCATATTTACAATTGCATTAACGAATGTGTATACACAAAAGGAGCAGTGGTTTCCTTCCACTGCAGATCCATCCCAAAACCAACTAAGAAGAAGGAATGAAAAAGAAAGTTCATCTAACCTCTCCACCTAAAGAAATCCTGTCAATATCGACCGAAACAGAATCACTGGATCCCCCCATTCTTTACAGAGGTTCGCAGCAACCACTTCCGGCTTTCAGTGGAGCTGACAGTCTTACACGAGTGTGAAAGACAACAGAGAGACCGATCTCTCCGACCTTGACGGTCGTCTCCGTCAGTCTCGCTGTTCTGGAGGATATTGATCGCTCCGGGAAAGTGGAAACCCTCGCCTATTGCTCCCTCTCTTCTGTATATTTATACGAGTCGTAAAACACGGGGCTTGGACCTGGTTAGCTTCCCACCGACGCTTTCTTCGGGTTTTCCCCTCTAATTCGGTGACGTGAAACATACGGTAAGGTTACCGCAGTTGAAATTAATGATTAATATAATATTTAATTGACGAAAGTGACCCTCTAACACTGTGAATGGGACGGTACAACAGAAATCCTCGACAACCGTCGGATTAATGATAGAAATGTAGGATCCTTTCGGGTTCGGAGCGGGTCTGACCCGGATCCAATGATCCATGATCGACAGACAATTGCATAAACGTGTGGGAACTGGGAAAGTGGGAAGGAATCATTTATTTAGTTGTATGAAATATAAATTGATTTGGTGATTTGTTTTTTCAATAAAATTGAAAGTTAAAGCTATCATTTATGACATTCACGTTAATGACCATCTTTTTGCGTGCTTGCATCGATTGTTCAATGTCTTACCGACACAATATTTTATTTCATTTTTAAATTATTGACTCAATTTCGGACTCAATCATTAAAGATTTCGTAAATAAATATTTTATTGCAGATATTATTACAATTTACAACGTGTTTTTAAAAAAAATAAGCTATACGTCTTTTTCGTTTATAATTGAAGAATTTTAAATCTAACCATTAATAAATAATAGAAAATAAACGGTTAGGATTTCATATCTCTACTTCTATATTTACAACCAAATTATTATTTAATAATTTTTTTTTCACATTAGTTAACTGAATAAACTATAACTTTTTAATTTTTTAATAATGAATACTTGAATTGAAAAACCGGTCATGGTCATATTCGATCATATCTCTATCTATATATATATACTTAACTTTTTGGGTCAACCGCATGGATCGTATTCATTCTTAGCGCACACGATAGACCTTATATTGCTTGCTTGTTGGTATAATCCTATTAATTTTATTAATTATATACCATTTATACAAGATAATTAAATAGGACGGTTTATATTACTTTTAAAATAAAATTTAAAAATTGTATTACTTTAAAAATAAAATTTTGACATGAATTATTTAAAAATAGATTACAAAAATTCAATACATTCATTCAATACATTAATTAATATTCAAATTAAAATTAAATAAACACATTCATTTAATTAACAATAAAAAATTTAAATACATTGAAAATTACTTTAATGTCCTACGACGATCATACATATCATTAAATATTTTTAAAATAACTTCGTTGTTTATATTTTTAAAAATATCTTTCTCAATATTGTTATTAAACAATCATTTATTAAACTATCATCAAAACGATTTCTGAGGAGTTTTAACGATATACATTGCTGAACAACTACGAGTTTCAACTGATGCAATTGCAATTGAGGAATTAACGATTTAGAGAAGAAAGGGGGAGACGATTGGGAGATTTAGGGATTTAGAATATAGGAGATTAAAAAAATATTTTTTATTATATATTGTGAAATTTATAATTTAACCCTTAAAAAATATTAATATAACGTAAAAATTACATTTAACCCCCTATACAATTTTAAATTACATATAGACCCTCAGAAATCCCCAACTTTTAGGGAAGGCAATTGCCCGCTACGCCCCTAGTTGGAAGTGTTAACCGTCATAGGTTAGACGTTTAAAAAATGATCGAAAGGAGTGGTTTCAATCCATTTCACAACCGAATCGTTCAGAGTCTCATCTTTCATCGCAGACATGTATGTCGCAATACCACATCGATGCTGGATTAGTGATGTAACTGAAACAAATATATAAAAACAACAAAAATTTTAAGTAAGATACAACGAAATCAATAATAAAAGAATTATACTAACTCATTTTAAGAACAATGAAAATATTTTTTTAAAGAACAACAATAACATTCATTACAGTTTCACAAAGAATTAAAAAAAAATTAAATTAACTTACATGTGCTAGCCCCACGTCTAACTTGTCGTGGGAATGATACTTTCGTATTGACAGAATTGTTTGAACTAGATAGAATGTTCTTTATAATTTTTTGCACTTCATTTTCCCAGATATAATTTCAACAGAACTACTCTCGGCTGATTCACCTAGGATATTAGTTTTCATTTCATAAAACATACTAATGTCTGAATATATCAAAGTAATTAGAACGACTTACAACGATAAAATTCTGTTATTTTCAGGTTTGCGACTGTCTTCGCTCTCTTTAGATGACTCAGCGACTGAATGTACTCCAGAGGGTGTTTCTCCACCATAGCTTTGCTACGAGTCCTTGTCATGGGGCTATCTTTTATGATTATTGTCTCCTACCATATCTTACTGTCTCCTCAATCTAATGACTCATTGTGAAATCTGATCCTATTGTTTAAATTTTTTTGATGACCTAGTTCGCGTATTTGGTGAAATACATGTTTCTGATGTAAAATACATGTTTTTAAAGTCGTTGAAATCATTGTTTCTGAAATGATTGAACCCATAATCACCTTACGTAAAAGATGAATTTATCCCTATAACGGCTTTCGACTTAAAATAATCAAAAACTACTTCACGAATCAATAAGTTCACTAATCGCGACATAATATGAAATAATATTTTCAATCAAAATCAAATATAGTTAAAAAAACTGTTAACAATGTATGAGTATGACATGATAAATATTTTCTGAAACAATAAGTTCTTGGGGTTTCTAAGAGACGTTCTTAATTTTTGGAGATTCTTATAAGTAAATATAGTGCGAAGCTCCTAGACCTGCGAGTCTGAGGTTTCTTCATCGTCATCATCTTCTGATTGTTCTTCAGATTTTCCTTATGATTCTTCCTCTGAATCATCCACCTCCGGTAGGCATTTAGTTTGTATGATGAGGAGCGATCAGAGACCTAAAAGGCATATAATTATTTTTACATCAATCTTCCAAACATGCTCTTCACATAATTCTTATTTAATATTGTACTTACCAAACGAGCTTTAAGAGAATTAATTGTTCAGCGTCTATGTTCTTAAACGTCTTGTCATTTTTCAAAAACATAGACTGTTTGGGGATTGGGCTTCACCCATAGCATAACATGTTCTCATAGCCAAATCTGTTAAACGAAAGTATAAGTGATATGATAAAAAAAACAAAATTTGAATTAATTACGAACATCTAAGATATAGAGCTTCGAAATATTGTTGCTATCCTCACGGTCTACGACTTGACGACGATCTTTGTTCCGCAATCGTGGGAGCCCTAGTCCTTGATGAGGGACGATGATGGGAGTGACTGACGTAATCAGTTCTGTATCAACAATATCCTTTTTCATTTCACATTTTACAATAAATTCTCTTATCTTTCATTGTTTGTGCGCAGTAATGAAAATGTAAAGGTCTTTACATGACTATTTAATATGTTTAAACAATGTATTAGACACCCTCCTCAATCAATTATTACTGAACAAGATTTAACGATAAAATGTGCTATAACTCGTGCTTTTCCGGAAATGTTTCATCGATTGTGTCGTTGACACATAACCAACAAGTTATCAACAATATATCAGAACACCAATTCTCTAAACATTTTCTACAATATTAAATTTTTCGAGACTTCAAAAGATTTTGAAAAATCATGGTCTCTTTGGATCACCGAGAATAATGTGTTTTCCAATATATGATTGAAAAGTTTATACGACATTCGTGAATCTTGGGTCCTATGTCTGATGTGTTCTTATTTTTTTGCCAGAATACATTCTACCCAAAGAAGCGAATACATAAATTCTTTTCTTAAAATGAAAGTAACAGCCAATAATTTATTGTTTAACTTTGTTCGACGGTATCAGAATATGATAAATACCATTCGTAAGTTTGAAAATTTAGACGATTACAAAAATACTTTCTGACATTCAAGATTTATTACGTCTACAGACATTGAAAAAGACGCTTTGAATTTTTTTCCCACAACTATTTACCTTTTATTTTAAGAGAAGATGAGAAAAAGCTTCTTCTACCATGTATTTTATGTCTTTCACATCATTTTTCCTTATGACGTGAAAAAGAGTAACCTCAATCTTTTTAACAGAATCGTCCAATGTCAATCTAAGGGTGAGAATGGGACGGGTTGTGACCGGGGTGACCCCACCTCGGTATCCGCTCCGGTCCCAAAAAACAGGTCGCGGAACAGAACAGGTCAAGTACTCTGACTTCCTGCCCCGAGCCCCGTCACTGTCCCGACGACCGGGGCAAAGAACAGGGCGGATCCAAGGCAACCCGCCTCTAATTACCTACAAAATAAAAAATCTGCAATAATTTTTTTATAAAATACTTTATAATTCTATATAAACCTGAAAATTGAAGTAATGAACAATTAAAATTTTTAAGTTATAAGAAAACAATTATAAATAATTATAAATTAACAACAATTATAAAATTAAACATATTACAAGAAAGAAGTCAATAAGATAATAACCATAAAATTAAACATATTACAATAACAATAAGTCAATAACCATAAAATTAAACATTTTCAATTTTCATCTTCATCATTTATATAAATAGATGAAAGTTCATAAAATTTTCATTTCAATCTACAACATTTCCATTTTACGTTGTCTCAATTGAGAGTTTAAATTAACAACTTCATTATCTGCATTGATAATAAGTCAAAAATTCACTCAATGAATTTCACACATAAATTAAAAAAATCAAAGAAAATAAAATACCTGAAATTTGACGTCGAATCCAATCCTGTCCACATACAAGAGCTTTTACAGGGTTAAGGTTAGAGTTCAAAGTGCTTCTCCTGGATTCAAAGTGCTTTGAAACTTGTGGAGTATACGTCCACCAGTACTGAATGCCGAATCAGATGCAACGGTAGACACTGATATTGCTAGTATATCTTTGGCTATTTTTGCCAAAATAAAAAATCTCTTCAATTGAAAAAAGTGAATTGGAAATTTTTTACGAAGATGGATATACCTTAGAACATGATAAATTTGATATTTTACTGTGGTGGAAGGTAATGTAAAGATGTTTTTTCTATTTTAATTTTTCGATTTAACAAAATCTAACCTCATTACCTGTAAAAATGAAATTGATTTTGTTAAATCGAAAAATTAAAATAGAAAAAACATCTTTACATTACCTTCCACCACAGTAAAATATAAAATTTATCATGTTCTAAAGCATATCCATCTTCGTGATAATTTTCCAATTCATTTTTTGCAATTGAAGAACTAGCCATACTACCAAAATACTGATGAAACCCTTGCATTTTTTGTTTAAATTTTGGTAACTTAGGATTTCCACCAACACCACTCTCACCTATGAATGAAGATATTAATTATATACATGTAATTAGTATATGTGTGTAATGATAAAATTATAGTATGCATACCAATCGGTAGTACTTGTCTTTTATTTCCATATTTTAAACTATATTCGTCGTAGAGATATTGCATCACACTTTTTATATCAGATACATTAGTATAGAGCATTCCTCTTCAGAGAGTATATTGGTATAGTATGTTATCATTTCCATCTAAAAATCAAAAATATAAAATTTATATTTTAAAATAGAAATTGTAAAATTAAAATTGTAAAACTAATTACCTTGTAATGTGGATTCAAAATTGATGTAATTGATAAGATTATGCTAATCATTCCTCAATACTTATCAAACTTGGTATTCATTACTTTGCCAATTTCGTGAATTAAAACGTCATCATGATTTATAAACTCATTCAGTTTTAAATAACATTCACACAACAAATGAAAGTATTGATTGACCGAAAGATGAATCGACATAAAAAAGGTTTGGGTGACATCGAAAAATAAACCAAAACATTCTGTAAGCTGAGATGCTACATTCCAGTTTTCCTCGGATGGTTTGTATTTGTATGATTTATCTATAAGAGCATATATGTTGAAGACTTTTTTGAATTTAATTGCTGTTTCCAACATAAGATACGTTGAGTTCCAACGAGTATCAACATCTAAGACTAATTTACTCTTTGGAGCACCTATTTGTATTACCAACTCCGTAAATCATGTTTGTCTTATTGTCGAAGATCTTACATACTTTACACTTTTTCTGGTTTTCGACGTCACGTCATTAGTATGTTTCACAACCTTTTGCACTATTAAATTAATAATGTGTGCCGTACATCGAATATATAAGAACTATTCATCCAACACTAGAGATCTTGAAGACAAACTTTTCTTGATATTTTTAACTACACACATTATTTTTTGATCCACGTTTCATTTGACAATTTTTTCCATAAGAGTTGCAGATATTGCCAAAGCTATGTGTGGACAATCAACTTCGAAGAAGTTTAATATTTTCTTTTGCAATTTTCAATCAAAATCGATATAATGTGATGTTAATGCACAATGCCCTTTATTTTAAATGGACGTCCCAAGGTTTTTGATTTGTCGCATATGCGACCAGGCGCAAACCCCCCATCGCATATTTGGGGGGTCGCATATTATGGGGCTTAGCCGGATCCGACCCGGATCCGGCTTAACCCGATCCATTTACCCAAGTAAAAATTATAAAAATGAAATAATTAAATGAATAATATTATTTTGTTACAACTTAAGGATTTTATAAAAAATACCCAATTAAATAAAAAATAATTCTAAATCTAAAAAATAATAAGAAAATAGTCAAAAAAACCCTAAATCCTAAATCGAGTTACAACTTGCTGACGAAGGATCGCCTATCACGAAGGAAGGATCGGCTAAACCCTAAATCAACCCCGGCTCAACTATCACGAAGGATCGCCGCTGCTAACGCTCACACCGATCGGAAGGATCTTCCGCGTTTCCTGGTAGAAATCACGTTTCCTGGCCGTGAGTTAGGTATTTCAATTTTCAAATACAACGCTTTAATGTGATACTAATGGTCAGCAAGTAAATGTGACTTGTGAATGTGACTTGTGAGGTACAACAATTAAAATTCTCAAGTATTGACGAGAGGAATAGCAGTGACGAGAGGAATAGCTCTGAGCTGTAGTTCCAATCTGAAAATTCTCAAGTAAATGTTGAGAGTGTTCCAGTCGGTGGGGTGGGCGAATTTTCAAATACCTAACTCAGATTGAATGTTAAATTAAATTTGGAATTCACAATTCAGAGTTAACATCTGAATTTTTTTTCTTAAATTTATCATATTCAGAGCTAAGATAAATTTAACATATTAAGATCTGAATTTGTTTTCTTAAATTTTAGAGTTAAGATCAAATTCAAATCATGGATCATGAAGAAGATGAGCCAATGAATGTTTTTGAAGAAAATGTGGAATTGGATGACGAGGGAAACAAGAAATTCAAATGGCATTCATTAACCACCGAAGAAGAAGAAACAAGTCCATTGATGAGACCAAAATCAAATGATCCGGCTTGGAAATATGGGGTTGTGGTGAATAAAGACTCAAACAAGGTGAAGTGTCTTTTCTGCCATTTCATTTCGAAAGCGGGGATTGCTCGGTTGAAAGAGCATATCATTGGAGGCGACCGCAATTGCGTGAAGTGTCTAAAATCAACAAAATTTGTTCGAAATGAAGTGCTTCAGTATGAGAATACGAGGAAGGCTAAAGCAATGACAATGAAAATGTTTAAGAAAGTTGTGGACGAAGAATCTGATGATGTATTGATAGTTGAAGATAATTCTTCACTTCCGAAGAGAGCAAAGAAGCGGCCAACTATTGTGAAACCGTCATTTTGTTCATCATCAGGTTCGAACCGTTCGATCAACGCGGCCGTAAGTGCATTGTCCTTGAAAGAAGGACAGAAATTAAGTGACATTGTGAGATCTAGAATGGGAGCAAAACAACCACTAATTGTTGAGCAATTGAAAAAAGAGGAAAGGCTTATTGTTGATATTTGTGTGGCGAAATTCTTCTACAACGCCGTCATCCCTTTCAATGTAAGAGATTGTTTCAATTTCCACGTTATGTTGGAAGCTGTTGGAAGGTATGGTTGGGGTTATACACCTCCAACTATCAGTAGATTATGCGGCTCTCTTCTAGAAGGTGTGGTTACAGAAATTGATGAAATGAAGAAAGACCACGAAAAATGTTGGCGTCTATCTGGTTGTTCTCTCATGTCTGATGGCTGGACGGATAAGAGGGGAAGATCAATTATCAACTTTATAATGAATTCAAACAAGGGTTCATTTTATTTATACTCTATTGATGCTTCAGCCGAAACGAAAACTCCCGATTACATTGCATCTACCTTAGATAAAGCGATGCAAAGGATAGGAGTCAAAAATGTTGTTCAAATTTGTACAGATAATGCGAACAACTACGTTAAAACTGGGGAGAAACTAATGGAGAAATATGATCATTTGTATTGGACCCCTTGTGTCGCCCACTGTATTGATTTGATGTTAGAAGACATTGGAAAGATTAGCTCTCTGAAGAATGCTATTGTGATGGGTCGTAAGATCACAAACTACATTTACAATCATTCAGTGATACATTGTGAGTTTTTGAAAAAGTTCAACAACAGAGAGCTAGTCCGTTATGGGGTTACTCGATTTGCTACATCATTTCTGACCTTGCAGAGCATTAAGAAACATTGAGATGCCTTAAGTGCATTAGATTGGCGTAAATGGATTGATGTTGGGATTGGACAACAGATTCATGGTCATATCTTCAACGGTATTTTTTGGAAAAATTTAGATGATTGTATGGCAGCTTCTAAACCATTGGTAATTTTGTTGAGATTGATTGATGAAGATAGTAAACCATCAATGGCAGAGGTCATTCCTCGTTTGGAAGTTGCAAGAAAAAGAATTGAAACTCACTTCGCAAGTAAGCCGATGATGTTGACTAAACTAAAGGCGATTTTCACCAAGCGTTGGGACAAACATTTTCAGAAGCCTTTGTTTGGAGCTGGTGCATTTCTAAACCCCCATTTTTACTACGATTTGAAGGAGGGGTAAGCTTTTTACCTCTTTTTTTAAGGTTTCAACTTTCAAAGACTAATTGCTTACTTTTGAAGTAGATCTAGAGAAGGGCTTATAAAGGCACTAAGATATGAAAAAGATTTCAGACATTGTATGCTAAAAATGACACCTCTTGAAGAGCATTCGCAAATCATGGAACAACTCATTTGTAACAAGAATAAAACAGGTGACTTCTCAATGAAGGTAGCCATCGACACGCTTCCAACAACGGATCCTAGTAAGTGATTTCAGAATTTAAGATTGAATTATAAAAATCTTACTTAGGCAGTTAGGGGTGTCACTCACTATGTTTGATTTCAGCAAATTGGTGGTCTAACTTTGGAGTGTCAACTCCGGAATTGATATTGTTGACAACGAGGATCATAAATCTTAATACCACAGCTTCTAGTTGTGAGAAAAACTAGAGCACTTTTGATTTTGTAAGTATTTGCGACTTTGAATACGAAATCAAGTATGCTTCTGTGATGTAAATGAAATTTCAAATTATTATTTTTTCATCAGATTCACACCAAAAGAAGAAATCGTTTGGAAGTTGATCGGTTGCACAAGTTGGTTTATATTAACTACAACGAACGTTTGAAAGATCGATTTCTGAAAATAAATCGAACAGACGATAAGACCTATGATCCCATTGCTATAAGTGATATCAATTACTCTAGTAAATGGGTAACGGGTGTCGATGGATCGATCATCTGGTGAATTTGTCTACGAAGATGGTGGTTTGATATGGGCTAATGTATGGGAAGCTAGTGGTGTGCCCGAGCATGAAGGACCATCAACAAGAGCAAGAACTAATGTCAATGAAAATGATGAAGAGTTTTTGATAGATCCGCACTTGAATGACGTCGAAGATGAACTTGACGACACACTTAGTTAAAACTTAGAATTTAGAACTAAGTGTTTGAATTACACTTGTACTTTGATGTTTTGAATCTAATATTTTTGTTGTTTTGAATGTTTCTTTAAGTTTTTCAGATTTTAAGAGTTTAAGTATCATTAATCACTATATTATTTTAATTATGATTTTTATTATGACTTATAATATCCGAGATTTATTTAAAATATAGAAAATACATGGGGTATATTGAAAAAAATAATAAAAAAAAATGTCGCATATTGGGTAGCATATGCGATCAGGCGGTCGCATATGTGGTATGCGGCCCCAGGCATCACCTGGTCGCCTGAAAAAGCTTGGGACGTCCACATATCACTAGTGAATGATATGCGACAATTCAAAAACCCTATAGTTTCGTGCAACTTGCCTTTTTCACTTTCGTACAAGTGACAACAGTCACTCTTGAGAATATCTAGAGATCATCTTAAATTGGGGTTGTAGTAAAGATATAAATTTTTTAAAACCATGATGTTCAACGATGGTGAACGGGTTGGTATTCATGTAGCATCACCATATTAGCTAAGATCAATCTACTATTAACTTGAACAAATTTATAATTTCTGATTTCTTGATCTTGTTGACTACAATTCAACATCATTTGAGCTATAGGATTATTTTTCTTAGAAGGATGTCGTTTTTCTAAATGTTTTCTAAGATGAGCAGTGTCATCTTTTGGTTTGACAACAAACACAGATTTACAATGCAAGCATCTAATTTTGCGAACATCACCGACCATAAAAGTATCAAAATCTTTCAAACATCAAATTTTAATTTGCTCTTTATCTCACTTACATCTTCCTTTTTTTGACATAAACTAAAATAATAATAATAAAAATAATTGTAGAGTTGTATTTGTATACTTGTATAGTTGAAAAAAATAATAAGTAATAAATCAATTGTACTTTGGAATGACCGGAGTCGTTGTTGTTGTTCCTTTCGTTTGTGTTGAAGTATCCATTTGTGTTTGTGTACTGAAATATCAAATTAGTCATAATTAGTTTGTTTCAATTTGTGCTGGAGTATTCGTTTATAGAAAATAACTTTGCTTCAATTATATTCCAAAGAAAGAATTTGATTTGTTTTCAAACAATTCAGATTCTATTCATATCTTGAAATGAAAAATAATATCATATCACGATGGTTATTTTTCTTGAGAATTAATTTAATTGAACATGCAAGTTCCTATCAAGGCATGAATATTCATTAGCCTTGCTACCCTAGAGGTTAGCACCTTATTTATGAAACGAAAAGGAATCAAAATTCCCAATTCACACCAAGGAAGACTAGATCAGTAACAAGAAGAAGAAAAACAAGACATAAGTGACGTCTATATATGGAATAAACAAACAGTTTAAACAGTGGTGAGATCTCCCATCTGTATTGCAGTAATCAGTAAGGCAGTAACCAGTAAGCCAGTAAAATTGAGTTTGAAACAAACAAACATTCAGTAAACCAACAGGAAATTAGTAGCCAGACAGACAGACATTTAGTAAGCCAGTAAAATCATGTTAATTTTGAACTGATATTTTCAGTTGATCTTTACAACAAATCTTTACAACCAAACAAGGAAATAGATAAAAATAGAATACCAACCGCCAAGGAAATAGAAATAGAACAACCGAACAAGAAAATAGATAGAAATAGAACAACCGAACAAGGAAATATCAGTCGCCAAGGAAATAGAAAGAGAACAACCGAACAAGGAAATACCAGTTGCCAACTTCTCAAAACCTAAATCCCACTGCTGCACTGCCCGAGCCGAGACCTAGATAGAAATAGAATAGAGGACGAGGGTCGAGGACACGAGGTAATGGTATTCTCAGTATATTTTTAATTTTTAACCTAAAATACCAGGGCGACCCGCCCGGGTTTGCCCTTGCCCCGAGACCCCCCCCGGAATATCGCCGGGGCAGGGGGCATGGGGCAAAACCACCAGGGCACGGAACGGGGCGGGACCGTCCTCGTTCTCAACATCTTTCATTGCAGACATAAATAAATAAAAATAATATAAAACTTACATGTTCTACTGGAAGATCATATATGTTGTTGCAATAGTCTGAAATCTATCTATAAATAAAAATAAAAGCATATTTGAAAAGGAATGATTGATCTGCCAAAACTACCGATTTTGATCTAAATTTGATATTTAATTTAGTAAAAAAGACAATTTCTTTAATAAAATACAATCAGAATGTAACATTAAAAAGTTCTTTGATCAAACCATTTAAATTTAAAAGAAGTGAAGAATCAGACAATCGGTAAAACATGTCATCAATTAATAGATTTTTTTTCCTAAATGATTCGAACAAATTAATGAATGAGAAAGATACGAGGATAATTAAAGATTTACATTTGCAAAATGAAAGAAAGTAATTCACCTTTGCATGATTGAATCGGCAATGTATCGATGAATTCCATATCTAGCATAGCATATCCTTGAGTAATGCATTTGGGAATCAAAACCTAGGGGACTTGTTACATATCAAGGAGAGTGTGGGTTTTACATATTAGATTAACTTTGGAATTGGGTCTAGCTGGGTTTATGTTTCATTCTTCCCTGAGTATCAAAGAAAACAAGAATCTGGAGATTAGTTTTATTTACTTGGTTATCGAAAAAAATTACATTCAAATCCATCATAAATCACAACCTTTCTCTCAAAACATTAATAAAAGTTTAGAAGCATCAATGAAACATTAAAAAAACTACTCTATAGAA
Organism: Zostera marina; assembly: GCA_001185155.1. Classification (NCBI taxonomy): domain Eukaryota; kingdom Viridiplantae; phylum Streptophyta; class Magnoliopsida; order Alismatales; family Zosteraceae; genus Zostera; species Zostera marina. The sequence goes on along the minus strand of LFYR01001508.1, from coordinate 112,486 downwards.
GTCAGATATAAAATTTAACTATAGTATGTTTGACAAAACAACAAAGAGAACATATATAACTATCCATCAGCCATCTCATGTCAGAAATGTAAAAACAACATTGAGACAAAAAAACGGCTTAAAAACATCATATCATGGAAGTAAAGTAGAATAAAACAAAGTATGAATCGATACCCTATTAACGAAGTTAAAAAAAACAGTTAGAGAAACATTGAAGATTGATCTGCACAGAAACAGTCTTCGATCTGAATAAACGTTAAGAAAATAAAAAAGGACGAAAAGTGGATTATTCTACTTCTCAAAGGCATGTTACAGAAAAAAAATCTGAAAATCCACAGAATCACAAAGCAAAAAGACACCTTTCGATTCCATCGTTAGTAGAGAAAGAAACAAGAATAGTAGAAAATGAACATTTCTTACCGCTGGCCGGAAAAGATGTGGAAAGGAAATCACAAAGTGACGGTAAGAGAAAAGTTAAAACTTGGAAGGGGACGATCAGGGTTTAGCAAAATCTGTGTGGTTTATTGATTTTTAGACTTTTAACACTATTTATTCTGGACTAGCATCGCGGTATTATTTAATGTTTGTAAAAAAAAAAAAAAAAAAAATCATGAAATCTTGATCTTACATTTTGGGGAAAAAATTCAGATAAAATGAATGAACGGTCAGGATTTTATAGACATATTTGGATTTACCTAAATAAATAAGTAAATAGAAGAATCCGACCCATTTATTTCCCCCAAATAGTTGAAACTCGTACCATAATTTTCCACGTATAATCGACTCAAACCAACCACGTCGATACTTTTTTCTCTCCATCTCTGCGCCAATTGCCACCTTCACTTTGTTTTTCTCCTCTCTCTATTCGCCTTCTTTTTCACCGTGAAGAAACCCTAGATTTCTTTACCGTCAGCCCTCATGGCTCTCCTCCCACGAACGGCGCGCCTCGTTCTGGCTTCCACCAACCGTGTCACGGCAGCGGCATATTCCTCTTCTCCCCCAACGCCCTATGCCAGGCCTTCACCACCAGCAACGATGTCCCCGACCGGTCTTTCGAAGCCCGTAGAGTATGTCGTGTCAAAGGTCGACGATCTGTTGAATTGGGCTCGACGCGGGTCCATATGGCCAATGACATTCGGGCTTGCTTGCTGCGCTGTCGAGATGATGCACGCTGGAGCTGCAAGGTATGATTTTGATCGATTTGGGGTGATTTTCAGGCCTAGCCCGAGGCAGTCAGATTGTATGATTGTTGCCGGGACACTTACCAACAAGATGGCTCCTGCTTTACGCAAGTAAGGATGCGTTAGATGTTGATTTTTTTTTTTCATTCTGTAATTGTTTCTAATTTTTTTTCTTTCAACTTTTTGTTTATAGTTTCGAATTTTGGTTGATAACTTGATGTTTCAGCCTGTAGGTTAGTATTGGAATTTACGATATCAGTTAGTATTGGAATTTATTATTTCGATGTTAGGAATTAGGTGCATTTCCATTTAATGCACAAATTGTGTTGAGAATTTGATATTCATTACACATTCAAATTATAGGATCGGACTCAGGTAAATATGCCTATTATAAATTTATAATTCAACCATGAACCACGAAATTACATAGATACCAATCTCAGTTATTTAACACTTGATCATGCTGCAATTATGAACGCCAATTTTTGCGTCTTAACTCTTAATTCACCAAATTGGTTATAACTTTCATAAGTTATATTTTGAATCATGAAGATATTAACAATATCTGTAGTTTGACAATATGTTACCTGCATCGATCTTTTTGTTACTGATAAGCTTTACTCCCAGAAAATTGTAGTAGATTAGGCACGCTGTGAAATATGGATTTCATATGGAACTTGACTAGTAAATGGTTCAACTTGACCACTCCTAGTCGATGGCTTCGGTTACTCCAGCTTCCTTCACCTCGGCCCAAGTGAGACTTTCTTCACCATACACAAACTCATTGCATGGTCTAGAATCACTCATAACCCATTCACTTGACAAGTTGAACTTGTCAATGTGGATGACGTCGTATTTCTTGGATCCACTTTCAAGAAGTAACTTGTTTGTTTTCAACCTCTACGTCAACTTCATGTTGTAATTGAAAGTGGATCCAAGAAGTTACAAGGTCAAAAAGATAAGTGATCAAAAAGCTTACATGTGTACTTCAATTCCTTTCGTAACTTGAAGCAAAGTAGCATAAAGAGAGGATTCTCGTAGAAATTTTCCATAAATGATCAGATTCAAGGCCAATTAAATCCTAGAATCGGAGTGAATGAACAGTAAATGTCATTTTAGTTGCTTTATGAACTCCAAACATTCCAGCTTTCTCCTTATACAAGTATGAGTCGGGAATGAGTATGAATCATTTTGCGTTCGATGTCATCAGTAATCATTTTGCTAATGCATTAGAAGAAGGATAACTCATATCGAACGCATTCGTCTTGTCTCGTCATCACTAAAGTTGAAAGAAAAAAAGATGAATATGTGATAGATAGGTTGATGATAAAACAAGAATTGATTTAAGAAGTCATTACTTTTTCATCTTATAGTAAAATGTTGGATTAAAAAAGAATTTTTTTGTCACCCAATGATATTGCAGAGACTTGTAATATTTTGCCCAATTTTTATCAAAAATGTTTAGTGGCTGTCGAGTAAACACCTGTCCCTTAATATAATGTCTAGTGACTCTTGTGGATTTTCTAATATTATGTTCACTGTTCGGTACCCTTAAAACTTTTTTCTTTAGCTTGAGGTTGTGTTCACTCTATCATCTTTAGAAACCTCATTGTTCTGTTCACATTTAAATCTTCTTCTTCACTTTCTTTATCATTTCATCTTTGACTCATGCTGGTCATAATTCTGTTTTTTTTCATCAAAATCCAGAACCACCTATTGTTTGATTTGAGTACTATTTATTTATGGTGTTTGTTGATTTCGGGCTTTCTTTTAGCTTCTTATTAATTGCTATCCTCATTTGTTTACCTCCTCCTTTTTCTATTTCCATTAGTATTTAAAAAAAATCTCGATTGTCTGATTTCTAAATATTTAAAATTATATTGCTACTGCTGGATCTTACACTCTACTCTGTTTGAAGACAAATTTCTGTTTGTTATATGAAAATATCATTAATATCTATCTGGATCGCGTCTCCTCTCTCATTGGAATTTTTATAAATTCATATATTTTATTTGCTTGCAGGGTTTATGACCAAATGCCTGAACCTCGCTGGGTGATCTCTATGGGAAGCTGTGCAAATGGTGGTGGATATTACCACTATTCGTACTCTGTAGTAAGAGGTTGTGATCGCATTGTTCCTGTAGATATTTATGTTCCTGGCTGCCCTCCTACTGCTGAAGCTTTGCTTTATGGGGTACTTCAGCTCCAGAAGAAGATCAACCGGAGGAAGGATTTCCTTGTTTGGTGGACTAAGTAGATGGTTGTTACTTATCTGTTTTCTGGCATGAATAAAGGAAAACCAAATTTGAAAAATATCAAACCTTTTGACTTATTTAATGGATCATCATCCATTTAGTAGTTGCTGCTGGTTGGTCGTCAGTTATAGTGTTTGTATATCTGTTGCTATTTTACATTAAAAAAATCTTGATGGTTATTCCAATTTTATCCCAGTTCTTTAGCCGTCATGGCTAGACTAGAATGATTTCTAGAGCGAAAACAGATCAGGTGAGTTTTGCATAAATTTAGTATCTGCTTGAATGGAAAAAAGAAATTACAAATACCAAGTTATATTTTTTATACTTTGTTCAGTGGAAACACGTCGACAATAACTGCGGTTTCTGAAAATAAAAATGATGTTTTTTTCTGAAATCTTTTGTAAATGAATGGAAGAAAATAAAGAATACATATACAATAACTGAAAATGGTTAAGTTAATAAACTTCACTTGATTTTGGTATAGACTGTAAACTTCCGGAGTGTGGTTGTAAATAAGACAAGATTCAATTGAAAGACCGAAGACTTACAATTATGAGTTTTTCCATTTATTCATCTTGCTGAAATTGTGTTTTTCTTTTTTTTAGAACACGATTTTAAAGTCAACATGAATCTCATAAGTCAGAAATGTTCTTATTTATCACTGATAAGTTGATGTTTTGATATATGATTTTTGACAAAGTAGGATGTTGTTATATCTCTATATCTAAAATTGAAAAAATTCTACTAAGATATTTTTATTAATGAGAACCATCCATTGAAATATTACAAAATAATAACTTTCCTTCTCACTTCTTAAGTAAATGTCTGTAAATGGTATGCTGGAATCAGAATTCTTATTTGATTAAGCCTATTCTTGAGATATTTCTTGTAGCATTAATGGAACTTCTTTGAAATCACTCCAATCTTGGATGAAAATGGACGAATAGGATGGGGGATTCCTGTTAATCTTTAATAAAAGTTTTTAGTAGAAACTGACCTTACATAAAACAGTCCTAAGCTGTAATAATAATTAGATGAGATTCCAACAGAGAAATATTGAGAGAGCAATCTGTCTCAGATTGAAACAAATGCTATGGGAGTCCAACCTCTTGAAGCACTGGCTACAATGCCAAGGTCATAGCCATAGAAGAAAATGACAATGTTTTTACTACTAGTATTTCATTTCCCTACATTAGTACCTGGGCAATGGCCACCCATTTTATTTTCAGCAATGAAAATTTTAATTTATCAAAAAAAAATTGGATGAGATTGTGTATTATTATTTCCTGAGTTCTGAACTACAATAATCAGGAATGAAAGGGATGCTGAATGAAGGATGAATCAATAGTACATACCTGCTACAATTCAGTGTGTGAACGAGAATCACCTCCAAGCTGGCTAAACAATATAGCCATATCCATCCCTTGTATCATAGTAGGAATGACTATTTCATATGGACATTTCTTGGAGAATCCAATCTTTCCAGATTTCTTCACTTTCTTGATACACCTTTTAAACTTTTGATGGCATTTCACACTCATCATTCCTTGAAAATCCAAATCGGAAATCATATAATTACGAATTACCAAAACAAAAACCCAATCCATCCATCTGATCAGTGATCTCACCATTTCTTTCCACGCAGTTATCATGAATCCTGCAGCACACATCAAGCTCATCACAGGGTTCCTCTCCCAGGCAACCCGTCCACCCTACTCCGCAATACTTCCCATACTGTATCCCAACACTGTCGCAGCCTTCAGCGACGCACGATCTGCTACAACGCTCCTGCAAGAAACCGAACAATTAGGGTTACAACTTACAAGACAAGCGACTCTGTGTTGATTTCCCCTAAACCTCACCTGGTTTTGATCTGCGGCGCAATGAGCGAAGAATACGACCGAGAAGAGAAGAAAAAAGACCGATGAAGTAATCGCCGGTGTACACACAACAGTGCCCATACCCGCTGGAATTCCGGTCAGCTACTCCTCCGCCAGTTTCGATTCTAAAGAAATCGGTCAACTTTTTAAATATGAGAGTTTCTGAGTTTGTGTTTGAAGTGAGGGAGCAATTACATGTTTTACCCTATAAGTTATATTTATTACAATAAAATTGAAATACTTTTGCAAAATATTTTTAAAATTATAAAAAGATCATTCAAACTACAAAGTTACAAAATCACCCCTACAAAGTCAAAGATACGCTGAACTGAACTCACCAGAACAGAACTGAACAGTAAGTATCTAAGTTAACTGACTAGCTATGTAACTTGAAGAGAGATCGAACAGTGAGAAGAAGCCCAAAATGATCACTGGTTAACACAGGAAGCTCCAGTTTCTGCATCTTATTCCCAACCTTCTTAGATTTAAAATAACTAACATCAGGTATAGGTTCCCGCCCAATCATATCGATGTCGACAATTTCAAAATCCTTGAATTTGCAAAAAAAACGATCCAATCTCCTCTGCAGTTTACGGTTGGCCGAAAGCATCTTGTTGGCCTTGGTATCGAAGGTCCATCCATCTTGATCGGGACGGAGATCAACCCATGGATCGACCCATCCCCCTTCCGCCTCTAGAGGAAAAGGACCATCCATGTTGTCATTCCAATTCATGTCACCTCCGAATATAACATTTGATGGTTCCTTGAGATGATGGTGGGTGGATTCCTTTGCCTGCGCTACACGCTCTTTGACATACATCTGATCCCATTTTGGAGGAGCAGGGCAAGGGCTTTCCAGGTGAGTTGTGGCCAGAACCAGTGTTTTCCTACCAATTTCGACTTCTGCAATGCAGAGCTCTCTTCCCATTATGGAGTTTTGAAAGGGTTTTGAGTTGAAGCGTTTAACAGGAAGCTTACTCAACTATACCAAAAATCAATTAACCATGTGAATTGTGAATTTATGATGGAGTGAATTATGGAAAAAATAATGGATGAATTGAAATAAAATGAAGTACCAGCATGCAGAAATAGGGTTTCTGAGAAGCTGTGATGGGTGAAACAGAAGAATTGTAATCAGACCACCACTTTGCAGATTGGAATATGTTATAAATATTAGGAGTAACTTCCTGCAATAGAAGAAAAATACCCAAAAAAAAACAAGGAAAGATTCAAATGAATCTGAGTGAAGAATAAATCAAGCGAATAAGGAAAAATATGATCATTCCATTCATCCATCACCTGCAAAAATATGAAATCAGGAGAATTCTGCAGAATAAGAAGACCAAGTGATTCCATTCTCTTACAGAGTTCCACATCTTCTCGGAACCAGATATTATAACTCAAAACATTCAAGGTTTGGAATATCTTGTCTGAATTATCTATCAAAAACGAAAGAGAATGTGGAATGGAGATATGATAGGATAGGATAGAATAGATAGAAGAAGAAGAAACTAACCAACATCCTTGCTCTCGGAAATAGAATCCTCATCGACCTCGATGACCTCTAAAATGTTCTTCTTCTCATCATCGACTCTGTCAACATTCAAAGACCCACTACAACGCTTCATACTAAGACTGAGATTGCTAGTGCCGCCGTCGCCGGAAAGCCTTTGCAGAGGAGTGAAAATAGACTTATTCCTTCCGCACATGTTACAGGATGAAATGGTGATCGGGTTGGAAAATGTGCAGGCTTTGCAACACCAACATGACGAAGATGAAGATGACTGGGAGGAAGGAGAAAGACAGATTTGGCAGGTGAATTTCTGGGATGGTGGGTTCAGGAATGTACATACAGAGCATGACCAGGAAAGCATACTTTTTTAGGGCTTTTCTTCGTTTCTACTTTCTAGGGTTTAATAAAATCGTTTTTATTAATTGATTTGAATGTGTATTAATTTTTTTTTTTGGGTATATCTGAGATTTCCCCAAACTGAACCCTAAATGCACAACGATTAACAACGACGGCGTCAGGAAACTGAGGAACAATAATAAATAACCAAGAATGCGACTTTCCTATGGAACTCCCACCACCGCATTCCTTCCTCCGGTTATCCCAAACTTCCTTCTTCCACTGTCATCGGCGTTAAACCACAGCAGCCATCGCTTTGCTGCTCCCGGTCGTCTCTCCATCTCTGCCGTTGGAGCTAGAAAGAAGAAGCAGAACGACATCATAGACGTTGAATTCTCGCAGGTGGAACAAGTAGGACCAGCAGATGGAGATGATAATGATGATGATGGCGAGGAGTGGGAGAAGGCATTTAGAAAAGGATTTGGTGACGAGAAGGATTACGATAGGGATCCTGAACTTGCGGAAATTCTAGGGAGCTGCTTTGAAGATCCTCAGAACGCTCAATCTCGGGTAAGGTGTACTGCCATTTTTTTTTGATACTTAGATTTGGAGCTTTCATTAATTGTTTGGATCAACTGATTGTTAGGTGGAGGAAAGGATTAGGAAGAAGAGAGATAAAATACTGCACACCAAAACTGGATCAGATAAACCCATGAAAGTTGTTTTCAACAAGTAAGTTTTGTCTGATTTCATAATTTTGCAAATTTCGATAATCCTGGCATTGCTTGCATTCATCACTTCAAAGATTATTTCCAAATGTGTTCCATTTGGACCTGGAATAACACAAGGCTTTCTATCCATCCTGTGTGTGTGCGCGTCAAGTCTACATGGTGTTAGAGTCACAAGGACTGAAGATCGACGATGTTTTCTGAAATAGAAAAGGAGACAGATCGGTCGGAATGCACCGACAAGAACTAGAGAACCAGACTGGAATAGAGGGAGGAGATTAGGAGAAGAAGAATCTACCAATATGATGATAGCTGAATGCTGATGTTTAATGAGTTGTTGAGCAATGATCTCATTCTATTTTACCCATAACATTGATGAACTGAATTCTCTATTTTCGCTAATCTTATTTTATAATTTGTTATCAGATTTGACTTCTCAAACTCTTACATATGGTTTGAATTCTACAATTCTCCATTACCAAATCATGTTTCCTTAATCTGCAATGTAAGTAGAATTTTAATTATCATTTTTCTATCTCTGTAAATTGTACAAAAATATGTATGTACGGGAATTTGACAAACTAAGTTTACCACACAGACAGTTAGATCTTGGCACATTGTCGGTCGACTTGGCGGGTGCAACTCTATGAACATGCAGGTATAAGTTTCTCAGGTTTCTCACTTATTTCAGCGGCAAGTGCAGTTAACTATCCTTTTTTTTGCATCTTGCAGTTATCGCAAGCACCTTTGGAGAATAAGCGACCAAGTTATGATGCCATCGAAGGAGCAAATGTGACACCTACCACTTTTTACAACATAGGTGATGTTGAGATTCAAGGCAATCTAGCTCGAATATGGTATTATCCCCAATCTTATCATCTATATGCATTCAAACACCATCGCATTAAAATTATTTCCAGCTGATAACAAATCCATGTTTACAGGGTAGACATTGGAACAAGCGAGCCATTACTTTTGGACACATTGATAAATGCGTTGGTTAATATCAATACCGAGTAGGCTTTCTTTGATGAAAAAATCTTCTTTGCCTTTCTGGTTCTTGAACTAATCATATTTGAATTTGGAATGATTGTTGTTTACAGTTATGTAGGAATAAAGCAGTTGGTTTTTGGAGGTAAGGAATTTGAGAATTGGAAGGAGAACTTGACATCAGACGATTCTGGCTACAGTGTTCATAGGATCTAACCAATCTAATGGAGCTACAACAGTTTCTGTGACTTAACTGTGAGGGCGGGTCCTATTGATTGGTGCTTAATCAATTTAATGACTTGGATGGGTTATAAATTAACACAAAGGGCCAAAAAAAAGAGGGACTACTTTCCATTTTCCAACATCTTTATTGTGGCAAATACGCTTTCATAAATTAAAATTCTTATCCAAAAGACAAGATGCAATAGCTAATCAATCATTTAAATATTCCAACCTTTTAATGCTCATACGCAATTACATCCCTTTTTAATCATTCTATTGATCACAACCACCATACCTTCCCTCTCCTGAATCTCCTCCTACCCCGGCCATCGCTCTGGCCAACATCCATTCACATATAAATGTTCTACATCTTTGTCGGCCTTGCCGCCATGACTGTACTTGTAGTTGCTGCCCTGGTCATATTATGGTGCTCCTTTCAGAAGCAATCTGATGATGCTGATATAACGGCGTTTTCTTCGTCTGATAATGATTCAAAGACCGACTTGACGATGATGACCGCAATGGATATGGAGCCGAAGATAGTTGTGGTCATGGCTGGTGAGGACACTCCGAGTTTTCTAGCCAAGAAACTACCATTTGGAATGGTGTAATTAAAGTAGAATTTATCGTTCATTCGGGTTTTCTACATTTTAATCTCTTTTGCTCTCGTTTCTTTTCTAGAATTTTATTTTTACTATGACCTCTCTAGAAACGCAAAAAAAAATTGTAATTTTTTCCCCAATATATACACAATATATTAATTGAAAGTATAAAAAAAATCAATTCAAAATATAAATAATTCCTTTTAAAACAAAAGAATTAAGAAAATAGTGTGAAAAAATACGATCATATTAGGTGGTAATTAATTATTCGTCAGAAAACACGACCTATGTGTGAAGAATGCAAGAATACAAAATCACCCATAAAAGTATTTGTGTAAATAAAGAATAAGCTAAATATATAAACACTAATGATGTGATACATTTAAAGCTAAGTTGAATACTTACCTTTTTGTTAGTTTAATTAATGAAGATAATCTCCACTAAGTGTTAATCTTCTTCCTTAATTAATCAACTAATACTTCTTTTCTTTATCTTTTTCCACTCTTTCTTGAGTTAGTTAACTTCTTTTCCTATCTTCTTCTCCCATCTTCATCTCCCATCTTCATCTTCTTCTCCTATCTTTTTCATCTTCGATCTACTTTTCTTTTTTTATTCAAATTACCCTAAATAATTGATCCTACTAGGATCTCTACACTATGTCCTCATATATGTGGACAGTGGACCCGGCGACAACCTGATCGTGTGTCGTGATTTGGGTCCTCTATCCTATTTCCTCAGAATAGAGATGACGGTCGGTCACACCGGAATCTACATACGTAACACGAAGGAAATACTCTACCGACTTGGGTCGGTGATTTGGATGATAGAAAATCCAGATCTTGCATCTACCTCGGTCCCAATCTCGTGTCATGGGTATCAAAAAAACAATCAACGGTCTACTACCACTACATCCGCAATTTTAGGAGTGTTAATAACAAACACGATTCGTAAAAAAAACATAACACAAACACGTTTATAATAGTGTCAGGTTAGTGTCTAAAATTTTGACACGATTAATAATAAGTTGATAAGATAACATCAAAATATAATATTATTAATTAACACGTAAAATAATATTTTTATATATAACCCTTTAAATTTTATATATAATATTATATCTATGTATCCATAAAATAATAATTATGTAATACGGTAAAATAATAATATAATAATTATTAAAAAAATAATAGTGTCCGTCTGGACACGGATTGCGTGTTCGTGACAATTTTTTTTTTTTGTCGATGAGAATATGAGATACATGTATAGCCAGGCCTACGCAATCTAATTACTGTAGGTCAATTACAAATTTGGTACATACCGATGAGGATTCTAATATATACACTTTAATTAATTTTAATACTGGGATTGGGAAGACTGTGACATTTAACCCATTTGACATTATACATTAATTGGTTAAAAAATGTGATCCAAACCTCATAAAACATTATTATCAATTCAACCCAAAAGACTAAAATTATCAGTTTTGTTAACCATTATTTCGGATAATATTTGTTTATTTTGCTCCAAAAAACACAGGATGGAATATGGATGAGATACATGTTTTTTTTTCCTTTCTTTCCTCGGAGTAGAAGAAAAGCCAACACAACTTCAATACACTGATTCTATTCTACATGTGAAAATGCTCCCTGCTGCCCTGTTGGTGTCCTGCAAATCAAACATAATAAAATAAATAAATGTACTTCTACTTGCGGAAATTACAAAATATACAAGGTATGTACAATTTATAGCTCCGTCTGACTGCGTAAATAATAAACAGATTTAGGAAAAATATTTTTAACATTCAAATGATTGTAGCGGTGAATTCACTCTTTTGGAATGAAGAATGTAAGTAATCATGGGTAATTTAAGGTTGAAGGAAAAAAATAGTAAACAATTACTTACTTATGATCAGATGGGTTGGGCCTTATTTCATAAACAATTGTGGCAACAACATCCCGCTTCAGCTGCAGGTTGAAAACAATGAAATATCATGCAATTATATTACATTCTCAGTGAGTTGGATCTCATGTGATCTGCTCGAGATCCAACTCAGTGAGTTTTGTGAAACTGAATCTCAACTGCATATCTGCATAGGAATATGCTGATTGCTGATAGCCTGATATGCACTCATGCATCTTATGATACCTGAGTAGCTACACCACGTAAACCAATGTAGTATATCTGAGTTGTATCACCACCAAAATTTTCAGGAAAATGCAGTGTCAAGCTACACACACTTTGAAATCTTGAATACCTGATTTAATGTTTCAGAAATATCTTTAGCAAGCCATTTTGGATTATTAATAAGGAAAGATTTTGCAATTTTCTCAATTTGCGAAACGCCGATCTCATGTCAGCTTCTACTATGGATGTTGATGAGTTCAGGGAACTCACATGGAAGAAGAAAGTGATTGGCGGATCTTTCCTGATAAGAAGAACAGAGCGCTAATGAAGCTAGCATCAGCTTCTCCAGGAAATAATGTTGGTCAATCTACAAGTGTAAGCCCTGGAACATCTATGCCACCTCCAACCCCAAAGATATCTTGGGATGTTATATGTACTTCTGATGGTAACTAAAGCCTAGCTCAATATGACATGCAAGATTGCAACTAGGAAACCATGATGCACTCGTGGTGTAGTCTTATAGTTCCTTTTATGTAGTTGCAGATCAAGAAGTGGACAAAAAATATAAGAAAAATGCAGTCCTTCTCTGCTATATTGGGGAATAAGGTGTCCGTGCCTACCTCAAAGTTCACATTATATAACAAAGCTGATGGTATGGTTCTCGTGAGGATTGATTCAGAGGATGGCACTAATAAAATAGCAGTTGAAGGTTCAAATATATATTTTTTTTTATCAAAAGAGGTACAAGTATTGGTTCTATGGTAGTTTTCTAGTGGTTAAGTGGAGCTTTAAAACTAACGAGATATGCTCTCAGGCATACTCTATGGGTAAGAATCAGAGGTATCTGAGAACATATTTGGAATACAAGAATGTTAACTAGAATTGCGAGTTTGGATGGTTCACCATTGAGGATGAACCGAAAGCACTGATAATGGTGAAACTATAGAGTATGTGAGAGTTTGTGATTTGCATTATTATAGTCTTATCATAAATACAGCCAAACCTATCCCTGAGAAGATTGGAGTCTCGGAGATAAATTATATGACGAGGGTGAGGTCAGTATGGAGTCGATTAAAGAATATGGACAACAAACGTTAAAATCCAACATCTGAAATTCCAAGCAGTATCTAAAAATATCTACTAAATGTCTAAAACCAACGTGTGATGAGTATTAAAATAGTTTACAAATTCAAGATCAGGAAGGAATAGCTCAATTATATGAAAATAACTAAATGGGAATGGACTCATTACATAGATAAATATAGGGAAGATGCATTAGCTAATAAAAAATATCAAAAGATAATAAAGGTGCCTGAGAGTGCGATTTTGACTGCTTGAGAGTACGAAGTTTTTTTTTAATTAGATAAAATTTTCGTTAAAATAATGAGGGGCAATGCCCGAATTGGAATCACAAAGTTTGGAGAAACAAAAAAAGAGAGATGAGTTTGTAGACCCATCAACACTTTCCAATTAGCTATGCTACCTATTGACAATCGACTAGATAGATTGCCTCAGGAAGGTTGGTCTCCCACATTTGAAGTATAGTGTCCTTTAAAGGGTAAAAACAGTTTTTCCTATGGCACTCTAGCCCGAAGGAGAGGCTGACGTCTTTTATGACTACTCTAAGAAAAACTTCTGGGGGTCGTACTGTCGTAGTGTGTTTTGTTTTAATCTCCTATTTCTCTCAGACCATATGTGCCATGATAGGATGAAGTTTCAGCTAGTTTAATCATATCGCTTGTATGCTAGAAATTAAAGGGGAACAAACAAGCACTCAAAAACGAAAGAGATTATATGGAAAATTAATGCGATAGATATTGAAGTGTTTGGAATGCTATAGACAAGGATATAAAAGGAGAAATAAAATGGAGGAATTTCTAGCTGGATGGAATTTTCATCAAATGGGGATTCACTGCTTTTTAATATGTTAAATAGGATTTGGCTATAAAAGACAAAAGAAGAATGTTGTGACCTGTGAGCATATCTCTAATCTGTACACTAAAGAGATATCAGATGAGGAAGTGCACTTCAGAGATTTCCTAAGAAAAATTGAACCATGCAAAAATCATTTTTTGGAGGTTATGCCTACTAACCAGGAGATCAAAGATACTTTGTTTTCCATACCAAATGGCAAAACTCCTAGTCCGGATGGATTTAATGTATTTTTCAAGCATTGTTGCCAGCAGTGGTGGAGTCACATAGTCACGAGAGTTGACGGATGTTACCCTTCAATTTGGAGAAATATATCCATAGGTACCCTGTACCCATAGATATATAAGTTTGTTGATATTTAAAATAAAACTACTCAAAAATATAACAAAAGATTGTATTACCAAATTTAAAGCAAAAGATTGAACTTATTTAATTTTTCTCTTTCTCCTACCCTCTATGAAATCCAAACCCATTAAATAGAAATCCCTCAAATCTCCAGCTCTTCCATCTCCTCCAACTTCGTATAGGTGGTCCAACTCTCTCTAGATGGCTACCCAGGTAGTAACTTAGTATGCTTATAAGTTAAATATAAATGATTGGTAATTTAGTTTAATAAATATTCTCTAACTTTAAATATTTTCTTTTAATATTAGATTGTTTTATTTTCTAAGTTCGATGCAGTTTTTATTTTTTTAGTAAAACATAGTATGGATTTTGTATGTATGAATTTTATAATTGCATATTTTCAAGGATTTTACGGTTATTGCAAATGTTTCGTATCAAAATTTTGAATAAATTGTACCTTTGTTTCCATATAATATAAAGGGGACGCCAAAAATAATTTGTCGGAAAATCCTGGCTACGACCCTGATTTGTTGGGATCTGATTAGTCAAGAGTTATCTCCTGTCAAATAATTCAATCCTTACTCGCATGGCTGGCTACTCAAGGAACCAACCCACTATTTAAAAAAAACTTGGTGCCTAAGTGAAAAAGAGCCATAAATGTCATTTAAGCCTTCCCATGATGCAATGTTACCCATAAAGTAGTATAAAAAATCCTGGAAAATGGACTCAACTCTCAAGCATACTAACCCAGGAATGGTTTCAGAAAACAGTCTGCCTTTATAAAAAGTAGACTATGGAGAGACAATTTTGAATTTTCTACTTGCCTCCGAATTTATGAAAGGGTAGATGAAAAAGAATGGATTCAAAAGAGAATGTCCAAAGATTGACAAATTAAAGGCTTTTGATACAGTGGCCAGTGGATGGGATTTAACAACAAATTTGTGAATTGGATAAGAGATCATGTTACTTATAGGTCATTCTCCCCATCCTTCTTGTTAATGGTTCCTCCCTCTAGAGTTTGCTACCTCACATCCTCAACTTCTAGCTCTTTCTCCCTATCCTTCTTATCAATGGTTTGTTTGCTACCTCACTA
This sequence comes from Zostera marina, assembly GCA_001185155.1. NCBI lineage: Eukaryota > Viridiplantae > Streptophyta > Magnoliopsida > Alismatales > Zosteraceae > Zostera > Zostera marina. The sequence goes on along the minus strand of LFYR01001508.1, from coordinate 97,285 downwards.
AATGGTTTAGGTAGGGATATCTTCTCTCTACTTTCTATTTACCCTTGTTGTGGGCAAGGTTTGGAATGCGCCACCACTAAGAGCATATGTGCAAAAGCGCGCCTTTTGCGCCAGTGTCATATTTGTATCTACATAAAAAAAAGGAAAACATCGTGGCATACTTGTAATCAGATATATATTTTTCAGCAGTATTTAGGTGCGCCGTACAGTGGGAATGCTATATGTGTCAAGTTTATCATGTCCATTAGAACGACTTTGCGGCGTACATGTGTTAGTGTCTTGTGCAGTACATTATTTTGCGTCGTACATGTGTTAGTATCTTATGCAGTATATTATTTTAGCCATTGGATTAAATACTAATGGCCACGATTTAATGACGCACGACTGCACATTCAAGGTACGGCGCACCTAAAGTGCGCCCATATATTTTTATCCTTGAAATATGTCAAAATACTTAGATATTTTCTTTTCTGGTACAAATCAAGCTTACCAAAGGTCGCCAAGGGTGGTGGCCGGAAATCTGGCCGGAATGGTGGGAGGGCTGCAGGTGGAAAGGGTGCTAGGGGTGATTTGTGATTCACAAATGTCCTAATTTAATTAATTAAAATAGGGCGGATCTGCCTAAAGGTGACGCGCCTGGCGGCTGGCGCAAAAGCACGCATAGTGCATGCTTTTGTATGCGCATCCCAATCCTTGGTTGTGGAACATTTTGAACCATTCATTAAAGATGAAAGAAGAAAGGAGAAATTTGAAAACCTATAGTTCTCAGCGTCAAAGTGATGTTGCATCTTATTGATGCAGATTCCTCAAAAAAAAATCTTACTGATGCAGATTATGTAGTGGTCTTCCTCAAAGCCACCTAAGGAATCATACAGATCTATCATGGCTTGTTTTACGGAACTAAAGAAATATACTAGACTTCAGATCAACCAACAGATTAAATATTTTTTTATCCAAGAGTTGTAGATACCAAAACACGCTTGTTAAGCTACCTCCAAATGGGGACCCTTAACCATAAATTGCTCTAAATTTCTGAGTAAATGGTAAACATTCATTCTGGTTTTGAGCATGTAAGATGCCAGACAATGTTTAAATAACAGTTCAGAGTATTATCTACAGATATCTTTCGAATAAGAGCAAAGCTATTACTTGGGATCAAGTTGCTAGACCCTATGACTAGGATTGAGTCTAGGCATAAGAAATCTATTCTCCCTGAGGACTGCTATCATAGATATGAGAGCATGGAGACTGCTTCAAGCTGAGGGCTTCCTATGAGTTTCATGGATGAAAAAAAAAATCTAAAATATAGATTATTTATAAAAATACAGAAAAGTCAGTCTGATTCACCTGTTTGGACAGAAATAGTTGTTGGCAGAGAGACTATTCTAAAATACATAACTCATCTTGTAATTTTTATATTGATTTTTTACCACACGTAATTCTGAGAATATGTATTGTAACATCATTTTTCTCATTTTAACATAAAAAAGTTGGCAAAAAAGAACCAGCATTTTAATATGCATTGTTTTGAGGAGAACCAGCATGATCAACAAAATCATGGATAGATCAAAATCAATGTTGAATAAAATAATATTACCTGGTCTGATATTCCATAACTCCTTGCAAATTTTCAGCTAACTCCCATTCCTTGGAGAAAAAGATCATTAAGACATCAGCTAAAGATAATGATTATTGAACATCCAAAGTTGAAGGCTATAATAAATTGATATAGTTATTCAATTACCTGAAGTGGTTGCATGTTTTGAGCATCAGAAAAGTCAATGCCTTCACGATTGGTAAAACTACAAACAAATGATTTAGCTCCTTAATCTCTTATCCATGAATTCACCATCTTAAATGAACACAGTTATTATAAAAGATAATCGGGATTAAATATTTTACATGTAAAGTACTTTATATTGCAATTAAAACAAGGAGCAGACAATATAAATCTTTTTAAAATATATGACTGCATAGCAATGAAAACATACGCCCTCATTTTCGAAGGACTGGTTCCTGAAGCACCACCGATGATTGAGATACTCTTTATTTTAACATCTGATGTAAACCTATACCCAATAATATCAAACAGAAATTAAATGAATAATAATTGGTATAAACTATAAAGTAAAAAAATTGAATGACAACCAAATATTTAAGTAGAATGTAACTACAGTAAAAAATAATAGAATAATTGCTATAAAAAATAGAAAATTAAACTTTCTTTGATATTTGGAAAGATAACTGAAATTAATCACTTTTGTCCTTAATACAATTCTGTGTGTAGTTTGTTTCAATTTGGTAGGTTGGGGCAAAGCAGTTTGGCAATGCACAGTGCTCAGACAGTAGACAGTTAATGCATATTCTTATGGCCAACACAGGGGTACTGGAATTCCGAATCATAGTAATTTATGCCAGCAATCTGAGATTGCAAGGAAGTCTGGAAAGCTCTGGTGAACATGAGCAAGTCCACGTGTTCAATCTCCTGGATTGCAATTGAGGATTTTGATGAGGTCAAAGCACAAACGAGAAGCGGGAGCAGGTCAACAGGGTATTTGGTGTAGTTAAGACTACACTCCAAGTATCCAAGAGTGACCTCTACATGAGAAGAGGTGTCTCTCCAGCTCAGTAATGGGCCTATTGAACTTCTTCATGGATTTCACTTCTGTGAACTGTGAAGACAAGTATACATCAGAGCGGACACTAATGGAGGAGGCAGCTTATTTTCTGAGAATTAATCCAGCGGATATGGTGGATAGTCAGATTGTAATCTCATGAATAAAGGATATTACGTACTCTACATTCAGAATCAAAGACTTAGGAGATCTACATTATTTTCATGATCTAGAATTTTCCAAGAGCCAAAATAGAAAATATTTGGGACAGCACAAGTTTTTTTTTGATGAAATTGAAAAATTTCATTAGAAATGAAGGTGTCTGAAATTACAAGAGATGTAAGAAAAATAAAATAGTAATCAGACATGCTGCCTCAATGAATGACAGCAGTTTTTCATGTAACACTCGGGTTTGTAGGAGAGGCTGATGTCCAATATGACTTCTTTTATTGTTGTTTCTACTTTCTAGTTATATGAGTGTGTGTTGCTTGAACCATCGAGCAAATGTGTTGCCAGTTCATGTACCAACCTTTCAAATTCACATGCAAACAGCCAAGAGAATTTACTGATCATGCTACTATGTCCATAAACCTGTCCCTATCTCAGTTGGAACAAGATACTAAGCCTTTCAGATAATATTACTATTGGACGAAGCACCAAGAATTTATAGATTTGGCTAAGTGAGAATAGGTCAAACAGATAAAAAGTGAAACTAGAAAGTAAAGGAGGTCAAGTTACTAGCTAAGAAGTGGTCCTCTAATAAAGGAAACTCAAGTAAGCAAGTTAAAGATGGCTGGCACTAGAAGATAGAACCAGGAGATTTTGAACTCTCCCCGAAGTTCAAGGACTTGCCTCCTCTCCAACGAAGCTTACCAAATATCATAATCCTAACCCAAGATCTACTAACAATCCACATTGAGTGATGCATTGTGTGAGAGCACTGAGAGTACCCTGTATGGTTGTGTCGGGAGTGCAATAAGGCAATAACTGAACTTTTAGAATAAGTACATTGTCTTGCACTGGAACGAACGGAGTTTGCCTAGAAATTGAGGTGATGGAGTTGTTTCCGTGACAAAGATGGGCAAAGGATACCCATAGCACCTATACTACTGAAAGAAAAACTTAGGAACTCTCATCAAGGTTTTCCACCACTGAAAATGAGTTCATATTAATCTCTCTATTTCCATAGTAATCTGGACTCGGTCCTTCCATATTCAATGAAAATTTACCATTATAAGAAAAAACTATAATTTGTTACTTACGGGATGAAGACAAGTAGCTCTGGGTCCCCCTCATTGCTTTCCAAAAATCCCTGACAAGGATGAATTTAGTAATACAAACATGATAATAGCACAATTTGACAAATAGAAGTCATTAATTTATGAGTGAAAACATGAAATTCTTTGCTAAATAAACATTTAGAAGAAATTAGAACTGGAAAGTTTAACTAGATATAAATTTATAAAACTAGAAATGAAATATATGGCAGAAGTAAGTTACAAACACTGCAGAAAATAGTCACAAGTATGAGTATTACTTGATTAACTATAATTTTATTTGAACAAACCAATTAACAGGTGATTCAGATATAAAAGTATGAAATAATTAATACATTGCAACAATCATTAAGTCAGTCATGACTCATGCGTATTAATCTACATCTATTGGTCTATAATCATACAGAATTATAAAAATGACAAAAGAACAAATAACAATGTCAACATATCAGAAAATGTAAAAACAATTGGAATACATTAAAGAATAACCTCCCACATCGGCACATACCACTACCTAGTTTTCCGCTGGAATCACACATTTTTATATATGTCTAACTTTCTAAGGAGGATTATACTTTACAATTGATGGATGGCTGATTAATTATAGAAGAAGTAAACATAATAGATTTAACCATATTGACTCGACTAAAATTGGTATCCTGACTTCTTGTGCAATATCATCCCGTAAAGCATGAATAAGTTTCTCCATAACAAACTAATTACAAAAATGGAATATGATACTAGAAATTGTGGTACACCATGTAACTTGACTACGGACTTGGAAATTGACTCATCACTAAATTAGTTATGATGGGTGATGCCAACGTTGTGAAATATGCACACTTACTCAAACGATCAACCACTATCAGAATGCTCGTCATACTAAATGATGATGGAAAAATTATGATGAAACCCATTGTCAAACTTTCCCAGATCGCTATTAGCCTATTAGGGATGATGGAAGAGGTTGTAACAATCCTTCTGGTTCAAATTGGATTATTTTTTGTGACTTCACATGTCATACAAAAATGAACCTAGTTGCTTTCAAAAAATGAACCTAGTCGACAATAGAATCTAACCTATTTGCTATCATGCATTAACCCCTAACAATAGAAACTCCTGATAATTCTTGAAAGCCTTTCAGGGGCCTCAATCAACACTACCGGTCCGATATTTGCAACGTCTCAGTTAACATGTGTCTCAACTCTCAAGCTACTGCATTTGGTTTAACATATGCTTCAAACTATTGTGGTCAGTAATAATGGAAACTGAAGATGCAGTACTACCATTTCTTAACAGAATCAAGCCGTCGATAATGACATGTTGAGGAAAAATATGTAGAAATAAATTAAGGGTAGAAATATAAAAAACTACAATCAAATTTGACGTTATTTCTATTTAGTATAGTTAATTGGAAAGTATCGATGGGTCAACAAACCCACCTCTCTTTTTTATCTTATTTTGTTTTTCCAATGTAATTCGGGCATTGTCTCCTCATTATTTTAATGAAAAAATTTAACTGTTTCAAAAAAAATAACCTTTATGAAAAATTATATTAATAAAAACTGTAAAAACTCTGCAAATGTCTGAAGAAATGAATTGCAACATTCAAATGAAGTATTCATCATTGAAATAAGCAATAAGCTGGTGACATAAATAATATAGTACCTCAGAAGTTTCTAGTCGGTTATCCCAAGCTTTAAAAACAGTCCTTACACTCCCTGGGATCCATTCATTCAAGGCTGATACCTGGAAAAATAGACTACAACTATAAGAAATCATTCAACTATCAAAGGAATAAAAATAGAATACACGTTTCTAACTTTTTAACCTTGAACAATTATCAATTTACCATCATACATTGCAATTTACAACAACTCATATATCTTGAATTCTTGATCCCTTTAAAAAGACGCAATGGCTAATGGATAACAGACATCAACTTTGTTTCAGAAAGAAAAAAACAGACATCAACTTTTATACCAAAATCAAAATCTAATTTAGTGACTGAGAAAAGACCTAATTCCTAATCTATCAAAACATCTAACAGAAAAATAAAATAAAATCTAGAAAATCGAAGAATCGGATTCCTCAATGGTATCGAAAGGAAAATAAGAACCTTTGACAGATCTATATTCCGGTAGAGAGACCAGTCGGCCGAGCAATTATGCTCCTCGCAGCTGTGATCGTGCGTACAAGAACCCATTTCCGTCGATCGATGCTTATTTGTTGGCTGAAAGCCAGTAGTAGTGAGTAAGACGTGAGTTGCGGCGAATGCTCTTTTCTCCCTCTCCTCTGTTTTCAGTCTTGGTGGACATGGGTCGGGTAGCATTTGAACCCGAACCGAACCCGAAGAGATCGGGTATGACTTATGATAATCTCAAAATAAAACAGAACCCCCCCCTCTAAATCAGCAAATAAAGAAACCATACCGGCAGTGGGGTTTGTGGGCACTTTCAAGTGGTGATTTAGGTTGATTTCTGATAAATATTTCTTGGGTGCTGAAATCTGTATCTAATTTGATATTTGTTTAATGATTTTCTGAATTGTTGCAGAGTTTACATCGTTGAAGAGCCGGCCAAGATCAAGAGAGGGTTTATTTGAGGTGGGCATTGATTTTATTTTTGTTTAATGTTTTACATTTTTACTTGCATCCAATTCCAGCTGTTGGGTTTATTGGTCTCACTATGTGGCCAAGAAAACTGCAACTGCTTTGCCACATTTTGTATAAAGTTACGTGCTGAGAACATTAATTTTATCTTTTACCCTAGAAGAAAAAAAATCATATATTTAAACACTTTTCCTTTTTTATTTCTTTCGTACATATAGAATAAAACCACTCCATTCTAATGATTCTATTCTTATATCAAAACTCAAACGCATAGATAAAACTACGCACATAATCGTAATCAATAATTTTTAATTTTTTTTCATAATCATTATCAATAATTTTTATTTTTATTTTCATAATCATAATCAATATTTTTTTTCATAATCTTGTCAGTTTGAACATCTTGTAGTATTTGGAAGAAATTTATAAGCATTTAAATTTTGAAGAATCGAAAATGATAAAGGCCTTTAATATCACCTTCAAGGTTAGTTTGTTTATTTATACTTTGTTTTTTTTTTGATGAATTAAAGTTTTCATTGGTGAAAAAAGATTTGGGCAGTGTCCGAGATTACAAATCTAGGGAAATATAAATACAGAAATGTAAAGACATTGTCACTCTTCTTATATGGCTATGACCCTGGCTGGCTAGCCATGGACTGGTGCCTCAAGAGGTTATATTTTGTAATTAGTATGTGTTATGATATATCATTATAAATTATAATCATCAAAATGTTAATAAAGTAATTGATGCAGTCATCAAAATACACTGGATTAGAAAATCAAAAGAGCCTACTTCCACATCAAAATTTTGAGGCATGTGCCTATGCTTCCACATCAAAACAGCCTACTATTACTGGTCTAATAGTCAGTCTATCCTCTTCTGTTGGGTCAGAGATATATATGTAAAGGATAGAAGTTTGGACTTTGGATGCAATCCTTGCCTCCTCCACAAGATACTCCATTATGCGGAAAAACATCCTGAGATGTAAATATGATATTGGCAGATTAATAAATTGTGGAGACAACTTTAGTCTAAGTCTCACTGGTTTGAAAGCAGGAAGCTCCTTATTAAAGATCCATGAAGCCTTAGCTACCCCTTGGCAGCCTGATCCCCTAGCCAGAGGAATCTGGTCCAGAAAACCTACTATGTTTTATGTTTTCCTATGAAGGTTGGGGTGGGGATTCTTGCTCTGAAACTGATGCAGAGCATCTTAGTTCTTTGTGTAATTCTGCAAATTACCTTTTTACCCCTAATATTGGAAGTATTAACAGAGGGCCTCAATTAGATGAGCACACCCCTGAACAGGCTCAAGCTTGGCTCGAGATGGCTCGAGCCATTGTGCTTCACCTTTGAAGC
>LFYR01001508.1:57867-86305 GCA_001185155.1 Zostera marina | reverse complement strand
GTTGAATTAGAATGTGATGCAAGCATTATGGGAGTGGGGGCAGTGCTGAGCCAAGGAGGGCACTCCATAGCATTTCACAGTGAGAAATTATCAATGGGAAGAAGAAACTGGACAACTTACGAGCAGGAGTTGTATGCCTTAGTGAGAGCTTGTAAGGTATGGGAACCATATCTGAGTGGGAGGGAATTTGTAGTGTCTACTGATTATTTAGCACTAAAACACATCAATAAATCGGCAAACACAAACAGAATGCACGCGAGGTGGATTTCGTACTTACAAAAATTTGATTTCACAATTAAACACCAAGCAGGCAAGAACAACACAGTAGCTGATGCCTTAAGCAGAAGAAGGTCTGTAGTCTGTACTCACCATCATGAGAGCCACAGTAACAGCTTTGGATGCTATTAGAAATTCATATAACAGTGATGATGATTTTTCTGAAATTTGGAAAGAATGTAAATCTGGAAAACAGGCAGCAGAGTTTAAAATTGAGCAGGGATTTCTATTCAAACAGAACAGGTTATGCATCCCAAAAACTTCACTCAGATTACAACTAATGCAGGAGACACATGCTGGGGGTTTAGCAGGACACTTTGGGAGAGACAAAGTGATTTTTCAGCTAGAATCTAAATTTTATTGGCCATCTTTAAAGAGGGACACAGAAAAATTTATTAAAAGGTGCCAAACTTGCCAAGAAGCAAAAGGAGTCAGACAGAATACTGGATTATATATGCCTCTACCAGTTCCAACTCAACCTTGGACAGATCTTTCCATGGATTTCGTGCTTGGATTACCTAAAACTAAGGCAGGATTTGATTCAATATTCGTGGTAGTGGACAGATTCTCCAAAATGGTCCACTTCTTACCTTGTAAAAAACCCAGTGATGCCTCTTATATTGCAAAACTATTTTTTAAAGAGGTGGTAAGACTCCATGGTGTACCACAGTCCATAGTTTCAGACAGGGACTCTAAGTTCCTATCACATTTTTGGAGAATTTTATGGGCCAGATTTGATACTAATCTGAAATTCAGTTCCACCTGCCACCCTCAGACAGATGGACAGACAGAAGTAGTAAACAGATCATTGGGAAACCTTCTTAGAGTCTTGGTCGGTAACAACCCTAAACAGTGGGATCAGTGTCTTCCCCAAGCTGAGTTTGCCTTCAACAGTATGCCAAATAAATCTACAGGGTGTTCCCCATTCTTGGCAGCTTATGGTCAATTACCCAAACAAGTGGTGGACATTAATTCAATTCCATCAAACAATGCTGTGGTGGAAGATATCATGTCAAACAGCAAGAAACTTCATGAACAAGTTCAGAAATCTCTTGAGGCAGCCAATGAAAAATACAGAGAAGCAGCAAATAGGTCCAAAAGATTTAAATCCTTTGAAGTTGGCGAATTTGTAATGGTACACCTTCATAAAGACAGACACCCAACTGGATCATACTCTAAGTTAAAGGCAAAGAATTTTGGACCATGTGAAATCTTAAAGAAGATAAACGATAATGCTTATGTGGTGGATATTCCTGCAGAATTCAACATCTCTTCCACATTTAATATTTCAGACTTGAGAAAATATTACCCTCCAGAGGCAGAAGATGCACAATTGAGGACAATTGCCATGAGAGAAGAGGCGCCTGATGCAGAGCATCTTAGTTCTTTGTGTAATTCTGCAAATTACCTTTTTACCCCTAATATTGGAAGTATTAACAGAGGGCCTCAATTAGATGAGCACACCCCTGAACAGGCTCAAGCTTGGCTCGAGATGGCTCGAGCCATTGTGCTTCACCTTTGAAGCCAATTAACTCACATTGTGAAGGTTGTCCACTACACATAATGTGAGTATAAAAGACCAAGTGAACCCAAAGGAGGGGCAGTTATTATTTTTATTGTTGAGAAGGTATTATCTCTCTCTCCCGTTTTTTTCCCTACCTTTCTATCTTCCTCTTTCCGTTTTTTTTCTACTTGCTATCCCCGATCAGAATTGATCCTTGGTGGAATCCTTGGAAATTCCAGATCTACATCCCTTCTTATAAGAAGTTTCCAATCTTCTTTCTTCATCTCTCCATAGAACAGTCCTGTTCTATATTAGAAACTTACCAGTCATATTATATGGAAGAATGTAAATTTACAGGTGCCTTTGGGTGGGGATATGAGATAAAGGGATATGATTGATTGCATTCAATCCAAGGCATGATTCTAATTGTTGGAGGCTGCTTTGGACACTTTTTGGTGGAGCTTCTTGGCATTTGTGGCAGGAGAGGAACAGAAGGTGGAGAACTGGTAGCTCCAAATCTGAGGATGTGGATGTGGCTGAGGTCAGGAAGGACTGCAAGATCTGCTTTTAGATTAAGGTAAAGCCTCCTCATTTAGGCTTGGCTAAAGTCAATGCTATTAGGCATTGGCTGGAGTTTGGATAGTACTTATGATATCTGTCGTCTGCTCTTATTTCTATTGTCTGGTCATTGTTTTATTGCTCTTCCTCTAGAGGATACAACCTTCCCTATGCAGTGCTTGTCTGTTAAGGGGACTTTATTTATCTATGTAGTATGTACACTGTATAATTGGGCAATGCCTACTTCACATGTGTTTTTCCTATCTTGATTTCTTTAATACTTTACATGTGTTTTTTTCTTGAAACCATCAGTCTTTAAGTATATATAAATATTTTTCCTATCTTGATTTCTTTAATACTTTACATGTGTTTTTTTCTTGAAACTTAAGATAACCTAATTTTTTGCAAATTATAAAGATTGAAATCCACTACAGGCATCACAGTCACACTCTCCAAATATTGAAGAACTCCATCCTGTAAAATTTAAGGTGTCAAAGATGGAGCTACAACTAAAACGCCCTGATGATTGGCATCTTCATCTACGTGATGGTGATCTTCTTGAGGCAGTTTTACCACATAGGTTTGATAATTTTTGTTTGTGAAGTGCATGATCTACGGATCTACCACATAAGTAATAATTTATGCTTAAAATAGTAAAATATACTATCACACCGAAAGTGTTTTGTATTCTGCAGTGCTCGACATTTTGGAAGGGCAATTGTCATGCCAAATTTGAGGCCTCCTATCACTACTACAACTGCAGCTGTAGCCTATCGAGAACGCATTTTAAAATCTCTACCAACAGATATTGATTTTAATCCTTTAATGACTTTATATCTCACAGATAATATGAAATCGGAGGAGATTAAGCTTGCTAGTAAGTTTTTTGTTTGTTTTTTTGTTGAAGTAAATTTTTCATTAATATGAAATAATGGGCATTTCCTAATTTTAAATGATTAGGAATGGGTGTAACCCCACAGTTATTCCCTATTCCTATTTGCTTCTAGAGTGTTGCCTTAGAATGCTTGACTCTCATTCTTTCTATCCATTTATCTCAACCAATGTGAGGTTGCTTTTCTTGAAGGATGTTGCATTGAGATAGATGCTGTTACCCTTAATTATTTCTTTCATAATTACTTCTGGTGGCATCAAGGTTTGTTGTTTGAGTCTCTTGTTTCTCTCGGCCCATATATACTATGCAAGTAAACCTAGCAGTGCACAATGGAGAATTGGAGACTCCAGCAGCTTGCATTTTTGGTGAACTTCTGGATAGCTTCAGTAATATCTCAAAATTTGATGTCTTCATTCTGGTTTGGTATAACCTTGTTCAGAAGCTTGCCAGAGGGTTTAAACACAAATCTCCTCCTTAGGGTTTGCTTTGGAACTCCATAGGATGTGTTGTTGCCTGCTTGGCACCTATGAACTGAAAGAAATAGGATGCTCAAGCAGTACACTCTAAGGCCTCCAGAAATCTAATTGAGGAAATCACCAAGGACATCAAATTATCCTTTAAATTAGAGGATTTTAAAAAGGGTTGCTGCTCTCAATTGGAGATAACCACTATGCAATGTTGGGAGACCAACCTCCCGAGGTAACATAACTAGTTATTTTATTACTAGATATAAATGTTATATAGGAAAGAGTCTATAAGCCTAGCTCACACCTCCATCTATTTTTTTTATTTTCAATATACTCATGGCATTGCCCTTCATTGTTTATTAATGAGGATATTTAACTTACAAAAAAAGTACATCCTTATTAAATAGATTAAACAAAGATACATTAGAAACAAATCCCTATATGAAATCCCCCCTAAACTCACCATATACTCAATTTTTTAGGAAGTCCCTTATGATAATTGACAACTGAGGAAGACATTGAGGCATGCATAGAATGTAGAAGAGGTTACCAAATTAGTTGAAGAGCTGGCTCCCATCAAGAAGGCAAAAACTCTTAGAGATTTGGCCGAGAAACTGAGAGAAAGAAGTTATAAGAACGCCATTGCCAAAGAGATTTGGTCCAATATGCCAACAAAATTCTTTATAATGATATGGAGAATTAACCAGAAGCACCTAAATACCTTTCAAAGACTTAGACAGTAGGGGATGCAAACACCATTTGAATGTCCTATGCAAGTCTGAGGACATTAGGAAGGTCTGCTATTCACAATTGGAGGTAGATACTATGCAAGTATGGGATACCAACATCATGAGTGATGAGACTACTCAACTAATTATTTGAGTTTTATTTGTAATGCTAAATAGGAAAGTGTCGATGGGATAAGGCTCATCTACATATCTTTTTTATCTACCCTTCTATTGTAATTTAGGGCACCACCCTTCATTCATATAACGGAAATCTTGATTTCTATAAAAAAAAACTTAAAAAAAATTCAAGATTGGATAAAGCTTTTATTAATCAAAGATGTGCTGAAGTGTGTCTAGAAGCCAGGCTCAATTTTTTACCACCAAGGAATGCGCATTGTCCTTTCAAAATCTGAGAAAAATGCAAATTTGATACCTACTAAGTTAATGGGGCAACCTCTATAACACACCTAATGTATGCAAATGATGTCTTAGTATTTTGCAAAGCCAACTACAAAACTCTCAACTCAATCAAATCAATTCAAGCCCAATTCTCATCCTTTATTGGATTAGAGGTTAATGCTCAAGAGAGCTATGCCATCTTCTCCAAAACTTGTGAATAGGACACAATTCTTCATGAAATCCTAGAATTCACTGTCAGCAAACTCCCAATAACATACTTAGGAGTTAAGACTGTCCATCATAGATAAGAAGAAATCCTACAACCAACACCGAAAATTAATCCAGCCTAGAGATGGAGTGGGAAATGTCTCTCCTATGTAAAGCCTACCAATTTATAATTTTATATGGCATGGTAGAAAAGGAATCCCATGGACAATCATGGTATCGCCCAAGAAAGAATGAGGACTAGGGGTCAGAAATCTACTTATGATAGCTACTGCCTAACCCATTTAAAAATTAGCAAACATCTGGGTAAAAAACTCCATCCTTGTAGCCTGGATGCAAGAGAGGTATATGAAGGCATGGGGGATACAAATACAGTGAATCTGCCTTCTATATGTAGTAAGAAAGATGAATCAATATTCAGTAGGGCACCTATTTTTCAATTGTGAGTACTCTAACACTTTTGTTAGGAATAGAAGAATACCTAAACAAAGCCTTATGGAAAATCTCTAACACACCCACCCATACATTAGAATAGGAAACATCACTGAGGCATGCCAAAAATTCACCAAATATTCACCATCATGGACACTTCGTTGGAATTTACTCGGTGAGCTCTTTTGGCACATCTGGTCAGAAAGAAACAGACGCTTGAAGCAACATACATTGAGACCTCCTGAATCAATGGTCTAAGAATTAAGAAATAATCATTGATCCAAGAAAAGGTGTGAATCACTATTAGAGGAGGCAACAATGCAAATTTGGGAGGCAAATCTTCTGCAACGTCACACTTAGTTATTAGATTACTAGGTGTAAATGCTAAATAGAAAAATGTCGATGGAATCCCCATCTCCCTTTATTTCATGTATTACTCCTCTATATTATAACTTCATGATTATGCCATACAATATGGTTGCGAACTTACAATGAAGCTTCATCATGTAATATTTTTTGGGGAATTTTTTTGCCATGTCTTTGAATTAATCCTATAAACATGTCTTTACACAAATTAAAAATATTTGATGTTTTATTTTAAGAAATATTCATTTTCAAATTTCAATATTAGCTTTTCTCTTAGTTGATGTTCTTTTTGGATTTTTTTGTGTGTGTTCAAAATCTTCACTAATCACTAGTTATTCCTTTATTTATTTATTAATAATATCCAAAGTTCTATAATTCTACATTTTACAATATTTATTTTATTTTAGGAAAGAGTGGAGTTGTTTTTGCAGTGAAGCTGTATCCTGCAGGGGCGACTACTAATTCTGAAGATGGAGTTACTGATATATTTGGAAAATGCTTACCAGTACTGGAGGAAATGGTTGAGCAAAATATGCCATTGTTGGTAAGTAGCTATACTTGCAAATTGCAATATCTTAATGGGTCTATGGATTGTATTTAATTATTAGTATAGTTTATATGTTATAGATATTAGATTAAAATTCATGTCACTGTTGTATTAGCATAGACTTGAAAAAAGCCATTGATACAATAAACTGAATAAAGTAAGAAACCATAGACTTCACTATGAAAATCATGGGTGGTATTAAGAAGTAGTGGCTGATTAGGAATCGTTAAGCCTCAATCAAACGAGGGTTAATAATCATTTAATCGATCTGGAAAATTGATAGTTGTTCTGGAATACACCAGAGAGAATAAAGGGTAGAAATGTTGGGTAAAGAGTTCTATGTTAAAGAGAGATATTATCTTTGATTGATTCTGAAAATATTGTTAAATTAGCATACTCCCTTAATTGGGCATTTATACTCAAGTAGTTGAACCCAAAGACTTGAGTCTATCATTTTGTTAGAGGTCCCTAATGTTCTCTGATTTACAGGATGCACGAGAAATCTTTGATAGATGCCAACTAGTTATTCGATCTCGCTTGGAAAGATCTATTAGTGTTTTTTCAACCTAACCTAGTATGGAGAACATGTATTCTCATCCAGGGAGTTAAATACATTAATCCATTAGGGAATTAGCAGCTAAAAGTCAGTAATAGTAATTGGTCCCTAACTCCCTTTCTTAAAATTTGGGTTTGCATATTGTGCATATATAAATTAAGGATGGGGAATACCACTCCTCACCACAGGGAGAGGATATTATATGTATTTCATTGTTTCATGTAAAGTGTCAAGTTTAGGCTTTAAGCTCGGCTCCGGCTTGAAATCGGGCTCGACTCTTTAAGCTCGAGCTCACGAACTTATAGAGCCGAGCTCGAGCCTAGGATCTAGGCTCGTTAAGCTTAACGAGCCTGGGCTTGCATTGTCGAGGTCGAGCTCGACTCGTTAGGCTTGATAGTAATAGTATCATAGTTCAAAAAAGTGAGCTTTGTGCGCTTTTTCGCTTTGTGAGCTTTAAGCGCGCTTAAAGAGTCGTGACTATTTTAATTATATCCCGTAAAAATACATATAATCCTATATAAATAAAATACATATAAAACCTATAAAAAATTTAAAATACCTTATAGAAGTATAAAATCACATGTAATAGAACATTAAAGATTTAATTCATATAACTAAAATTAAATCCAAAGTGAGGTAAGGGTTTTTAATTTAAGTTAGAATATATGGGTAGAATAGGAAAAAAACTACTTTAAGTGAAAATATTGTTAAATAGTACTATAGTAGGTGTAATTGGGTAATCGGAATAATTAATTGCTCATTAAAATAATTGCAATAAACTCCTCGCAATTAATCTCAACGCAATTAAACAGTGTCCACTTTCTTCAGAGAGAAAATTCAAAATACATTTTGTTTCACCATCGATTTACATATTTGTTATTGATTTTCAATTCATATGACCATATCAACTTCTTGTATTGCTCTAATTTCTTAATAAAAATGTCACATATTTAATCAGGTACATGGTGAGGTTACTGATGTTTCTGTTGACATTTTCGATCGTGAAAAGGTCTTCATTGAAACTATTTTAAGACCACTCATTCTGAAAATTCCACACCTTAGAGTTGTAATGGAGCACATTACTACTGCGGATGCTGTCAAGTTTGTACAATCATGTAGTGAAGGTATTCTTATATGTTTTATGTTAAAGTAAATATTAGAGTAAATACAATTATTTGCTCTAATTAGTTAAAGTAGAATTACTTCACTGTTTCACTTTATTTCTGTTATTATATTGTACTGATCCACTACCTCAAGGTAGTTGAGATCTACTTTTTACTTTTCCCAGTCTATATATTCAATAGGTTGTGGCTAATGCAAATCACGGTTTTCATTGCCAATCTTTACCAACTCTCATTTCAATTCATATTTTTGATATGGTATCATTTCAATATTTTTGATATGGTATCATTTCAATCTTCAGCTTCCGCAACCACCGGCAATCAACAATCGTCAGCAACAATGTTGCACATGAAGGCTCCAAAATGTATCGTTCTCGACGATACAAATTACTTCAGCTGGTCCGCTCAGTTCGCTACCATGCTGAAGGGATTCAATCTCACTCGCTATGTTGATGGGAATGTCACTATCGTGGCAGATTCCCTGGAAGATCAGCAGGATTCACTTATCAGAAGCTGGATCTACACCTCGCTATCATCATCGATTATGCCGCAGGTAGCTGCTCTTCAAACTTCTGCAGAGGTCTGGACTACGCTCCAATCTCTATTTGCATCAGGTTCAGAGACTCGTCTCCTACACCTGCGGCAAAATCTTCAAACAATCAAGATGGGAAACCTAACAATGATTGAATACTTGAAGAAAATAACGTTGATGAGAGATCAACTATCATGTGCTGGAGCACTTCTCAAGGATTCACAAGTGATTCTCATCACGTTGGGAGGTCTTGGATCAGAATTCCAGTCTTTCAAAACCTCTATCACCACGAGGTTTGATCACAACATGAAGTTCCTGGAATTTCAACAGTTAATTCTGGATCATGAACTGGAACTAAAGAAGGATGCTACTTCTCTTCATCCCGAGGTCAATGCGGCTGCAAAATCTCCTGGTTTCTATCGCCAAAATGCTCCGGGAGGGCTGAACAAGGATATTTGGTGTCAAATATGTTCAAAGAAAGGTCATATCGGGAAGAATTGTTACAACAGGATTAATCTCTCCCGTTTTCCTCCGGATCATCGCAGAATACTGTCTCCCAATGGTCATGGTCAGTACTCTGACAGCAAAACTCCTTCTGCCAACATGATCAGATCTGGTTCAGGGGGAAATGCTAGGTGGTATCAGGATTCGGCAGCAAACTCTAGTGTGACTCAATCAGGTATAAATCTTCACTCTATACGTCCATATACAGGGTCTGAATGTATTAGGACTGCCAATGGTGAAGGTATGGAGATTACTCACTTGGGAAGAGCAGAATTCTCTTGTCAAGGATCTGATTTTATTCTTAATGATGTTCTAGTAGTTCCAGATGCTAACAGGAACCTCATATCTGTCAAAATTTTTTGTAAAGATAATCATGTGGCTATTGAATTTAATGAACAGCAATCCAAGTTCATGGATCGGGAAACTAAGAAGGTTCTCACTGTGGATTAAGAGGAGGATGGATTTTATCCAATGTCACTCTCAATAAAACACCCACCTGAAGTTTCTATGGTGGAGAAATCAAAAGTGTCAAGTGAGGTGTGGCACTGTCGTCTAGGACATCTTAATTTTAAATCTGTATTCTGTATTATCTTTAATTAAGAGAGGTCTGATTAGTTCAAGTTGTAACAAAGTAGAAGATTGCACATCTTGTCATATTGGGAAAGATCATGCTCTTCCTCATAAATCTTCTACCTCTGTGTACACATATCCGTTGGAACTGATCTATGCTGATATTTGGGGTCCCTCTCCCACTCTTTCAATTGATGGCTTTAAATATTTTATTAATTTCATTGATGCTTACACCAACCATAATTGGATCTATCTCTTGTCCAATAAATCACAAGTTTCTGAGGTGTTTGATAACTTCAAAAAAATGGTGGAATTACAGTGTGGTCATCCAATTAAACAATTACAAACTGATAATGCTCTGGAATTTAAGAAACTCTCAAGACATCTTGAAGGATTGGGTATTATTCACAGATTTTCTGTTCCTTATAGCCATCAACAGATGGGGAGTGTGGAAAGACGTCACAGACACATAGTAGATACAACATTCACCATGCTGGATTTTTGTTCTCTCCCTGATCAATTCTGGTCTTATGCAGTAGTGGCAGCAACACATATATATAATTTGAATCCAACCACCACACTTGGAAATATATCATCATTAGAGGCTTTATCTAACAAAATTCCAGACTATGACAAACTCAAGGTGTTTGGATCAAAATGCTTTCCTTGTCTCAGAAATCAAAGAGAAAATAAACTTTCACCAAAATCTAAACCTTGTGTATTCCTTGGATATATCCAAGGAACCAAGATGGTTATCTCTGCTATGACCCTGTGGATCATAAGTTATATATCTCCCGTGATGTCAAATTTGTGGAGGGAGAATTTTCTCTCAATCAAATGCTCAAAGGAAAAGAACCAGCTTCAAAATCAGTCAGCTCAGGCTCAATTATAGCTGAATCAGGTGGTCCATCTAGTGCTGATATAACAATTATATCAGGCAGGAATCCAAATCTGGAATCAGATAATGTATCTCCCTTCACTCTCACTGACAACTCACCTCCGGTGAACGTCGAAGGGGAATCTCAAGCCAGTGATTTACAAAATCAGACTTCATCAGGTGAAACTTCTCATGCAACAGAGCAAATTCAGGACACCACACCTCCTCTCACACCACCCACATCACCAGAGCAAGTTCAGGATACTCCAATCTCTGGCTCCCTTTATACACCGTCTCCCACTCCAACTGACAGTGGAAATGAGGATGGTGAGGAAATTGAGGTGGTCCCAAGAAGAACCAGAGCAGCAAGTGGCATTATCAAACCTCTGAAATATAATCCAAGTTTTGTTTTATCTGTACAAGCAAGTAAAATCCAAATTCCCAAATCACCTAAGCATGCCCTCCAAATTACTGAATGGCAGCAGGCCATGAAGGAGGAATATGAAGCTTTGGTAAGGAATGAAACATGGCAGTTAATTCCCAGATCTATGGAAGATAACATCATCAACACAAAATGGATTTTCAAGGTCAAATCCAAAGATGATGGGACTGTTGAAAGGTATAAAGCCCGTCTAGTGGCTAATGGAATGAGACAGATAGAAGGATCTGATTATACCCATACATTCAGTCCAGTTATAAAAGCCAATTCAGTCAGAATCGTTTTAACAATGGCTATATCTAATGGATGGTCATTAAAACAAATTGACATCTCTAATGCATTTTTGCATGGTAAGCTGAATGAAAGAATAGTAGTATCACAACCACTGGATATATTGATAATAAATTTCCAAATCATGTGTGCCGGATGCAAAAAGCCCTATATGGGCTCAAGCAGTCTCCAAGGATGTGGTTCACCAGATTGAAGGATTTTCTTGTTTCTGTCTCCTTCAAAGAATGCTCGTCTGATCCATCACTGTTCATCCTTCTTCAACAAAACATTAAGATTTTTCTATTTGTTTATGTTGATGACATTGTCATCACAGGATCAGATAACATCAGAGTACAAGAAATCATTCAGAAAATGAGTAAAGAATTCACACTCAGAGAACTGGGTGATCTCAAATATTTTCTTGGAATTCAAGTCAATCCTATGAAAGAAGGATTACATCTGTGCCAGCAACAGTACTTGTGCAATTTACTGAGAAGCTGTAATTTTGATCATCTAAAACCCTCAATTACACCCATGGGCGATCTCAAACAGTTATTTATTGACAGTCCACCAATTGTTGATCATGGTGAGTATAGGAGAATCATTGGATCTCTCCAATATCTCACACTCACAAGACCAAACATATAATTTGCTGTCAATAAACTCTCCCAATTTCTTGCTGCTCCTACAGAAATTCACTGGACTGCAGTCAAGAAATTAATGAGATACCTCTCAGGTACTCAAACAACTGGTATTATTTTTGGAAGGACAACAGACTTCTCCATCACTGCTTATGCTGATTCTGACTAAGCAGGGGATATAAGTGATAGGAAAAGTCAAACTGGATTGTTAATATTTATTGGAAGTACCTGGTGGCTTGGGCATCCAATAAACAGACCACTGTCTCCAGATCTACCACTGAGATAGAATACAGGGCAGTGGGTACAGCAGTTGAACACATGGAATCCGTAAGATCATTACTACAAGAACTTGGGGTGGAAGTTCCTCTTCCAATGAAAATTTTTTGTGACAACTTGAGCACCACGTTTATTGCTCAAAATCCAATATGTCACACAAAAATGAAGCACACTGCTCTTGATTTCAGTTTTATAAAAGAAATAACGGAGAACAAGTCATTACAAGTTCTGCATATCAGTGATGACAAGCAGTTGGCGGATATTCTGACAAAGCCATTGAGACCTGCCCTATTCTTAAATCTAAAGCCCACTTGTGTATCAGGCTCCACAAGTTTGAGGGGGAATGTTAAAGTAAATATTAGAGTAAATACAATTATTTGCTCTAATTAGTTAAAGTAGAATTACTTTACTGTTTCACTTTATTTCTGTTATATATTGTACTGATCCACTACCTCAAGGTAGTTGAGATCTACTTTTTTACTTTTCCCAGCCTATATATTCAATAGGCTGTGGCTAATGCAAATCACGGTTTACATTGCCAATCTTCTAGGAACATTTATTCATTTCATATCTTTGATAATAAAGTTAAATAATTAAAACAAAAAATGTGTATATATGTGCAGTGGTATTACACACATCCTAGAACTGACCCTGATTTTACAGTTCTGCAAAAATCTTAACATCCTAAACAATTAAAGTAAAAATCAAATTGAACAAAGCATAAAAAACCCAAATACCTAACAACGAATTAGCAAATCAGCATTTTAGTTGAACATACATGGTTAAAACTCTGAACATGAGGCTTTTCATATAAAGTTCTTGTGCATTTTATATGAGAACCCTTCTAACATTAATCTTCGTCTACATATATACACACAAAGTGGTAATAACTGCTTACCATTAGCATTATAGGAAGATACCCAAAGTTGAGGATCTCTCGTCTAACCATCCCGTCATTGTATTGGAAGCAAATTTCAATTGTCAACTTACCTTTATAGGTTGATTTGGTCTCCCTACACTGTCAATCAAAAAAAGGAGAAAATACATCATGAAAATGAAACGTAAAAAAAAAAGTAGCTAGCACAATAGCAACAATCGGTCTATTATATGATTCATTTGATCGTATCTGTCCAAAAGGAAAATCCTAGTATTGTCGTGATCATGAAATAACTCCAAATATGAAGGTAAAATGTATTAAAAAATCCTCTAAGATAATTTTATTTTTTTAGAAAAAGATTAAAAAATATATATATTTTTTAATGTATGACTTGCTGATTTTATCAGTAATCAGTAAAAACAACATACGTAGATAAAATTCATAAAAAACATAACGATATTAATAAAAAAACAACCTCTTGTGGATAAATTGGATCATGTAGTTTGACACCTTTTCCATCCCTCACTGGCATGCTAACCTCCGAATTTCCAAACCAAAGTGCACATACCAGTTAAGAAACGAAAAAAACTTACAAAAGCACAAAACAACAACAAAATACAAATGACAAACAATAAAAAAGGATATTTCTGATCTTCTGTCCTGAAGCGGAGTCTCTGATCTCGATAGGCCGTATGCTCTTAATCACAGTATCCAGCCCAGCATCAATGAAATAGTCGAACGACTCGATGTGATGTCTGAAAAGTTCCCTTAATTCATGGTACTGATCCTTTTCCAACCCCATTAAAACTATAATTCCGAAGAGCTGCGTCTACTGCACCTAAATATGTTCCGAAGAACTAAATTTGGGTAAATCTGCTCTGGTTCTCCTCTGGATAATTCCAGATCAGAACCGATCTTCCTCTATCTTTTCTTCCCAACAGATCCGTCCACCTCTTTCTTTTCTTTGTTGGTAATTGTTAGGGTTTTAGAAATTAGAGAAAATGAAACATATTTCTTTAAGGTTTAGGGATAACTTAACAAGTGAGGGTGCAAATAAATGGATCCTTGGTCTTTCTAAAAGTAACCTGTGGATCCGGATCCAATCCAAAACCTTCAAAAATGTCAGGCCCGAGTTTGAAAATAATAAGGATTTTTTTTTTTAAGTACTTAAATTTCATTTAAAATGCACAAAGTCTATAGAGTATATAAATATAAAACAGAAATAAATAAAAAATGAATAAGAAGTTTATTTTTTTTTTTTCATTAACTATGTAGTTTAGTTATATAGTAACTGATGGTATGTAAGTTTACAAATCGACCATTCACACACGCACGCCACTTCATGTTGGACCATAGGAGGTATTTATAGTATTCGTTTTAAGACCCTTTGAGGCCCGTCGCCCGGTCGAGCCCGTGGTTCGATCTATGGTTCGCTGGACGGGCCACGGTACCAACAGTAACTAACTACTCTTTTTAAAAAATTGGTTTTTCGTACTTTCATAATAAAAATATTTTTGTATAATTTAAATAAGGAAAGGAATCAAAAGATTAGTGTTGATTAGGATGTCAAATTAAGCTCGGCTCGTTGGGCTCGTTTAGCTTAACGAGCCGAGCCCATGCTTGGACTGAATGCGTCGACCTTGACTTATTATTTTATCTCTATTATTTTATGTGTACATGAATATAATATTTTTATGTAAAATCCTAAATTATATAAACAATAAACATACATAGTTAATTAATAATATTAGTTTACTTTAAAAAAATATATAGTATATTTTCGTGTTATAATATCATATAATCGTGTCGTGTCAATTTACGTTTCGTGTAATTATATCGTTTTTTAAAGGCAAACATTAAACCGAAACTATTATTAATGTTGTTGTTAAAATCTTGTCATGTTGTGTTTTTTTTGTGATCAACGCATCCGTACCATCGATTCGAATAGCGATAAACGAACGGCTTGGATAATCCCTCCCTACAGCAGTAAAAATTTGTTCCGTATCCTCCCGCGCGAGTAGGAGGGGTGAAATCTGCGATTTTCTTTCGGTAGAGACAAAACAAACATCGTCATCGGTTAAAAATGGGGAACAGCAGCAGCAGCAGAGACAGGACCAACACGCTATCTTTGTGTCAAACCCTAACCCCAATTCCCATCTCCCACTACAATAATACAGTTTTGAATCAAATCGATTTCGGATTGGTGGCGGGATGGATGGAGCGGGAGCGGGAGTGGGAGGTGGTGGTGTTGTTGTCAAAGATATGGAGTTGGTGTCGAAGACGTTGCAGGTAGAGCACAAACTCTTCTACTTTGATCTGAAGGAGAATCCTAGAGGTCGTTACCTTAAGATATCGGAAAAAACATCGGTTAATAGATCCACTATCATCGTCCCCGTTCAAGGAATTTTTTGGTTCCTCGATCTCTTCAATTACTACGTTGGGTGCCAGGAGCAGGATGTTCTTAGCAAGGAGCTCCAATTGGATACAAAGGTCTTATTTTTAACTTTTTTATATGCATTTCATTTTTTTTACCGTGCTTTCTTGTTAGGTTTTTTACTTCGACGTCGGCGATAATAAAAGAGGACGGTTTCTCAAGGTAACATTGATTATTATATTTTGTAATTTGTACCAACTTTTTTGTGAATTGATGGGTTTTTTTATTTATTGAATTCAACCCCCGTGGAAATTGAAAACACCAATGAATCTTTGGTAATTTTATGCAAGTGCATTAGGAGTTCCATCTAGTTTATTACCGACTGTGTTAAATTCTAGATTTCAGAAGCATCAGTTAGTCGAAATCGTAGCACAATTATCATTCCAGCCGGAGGTTCTCATAGTGACGGTTGGGTGGCATTCAGGGGCATATTGGGTCACATCAATGAGGAAAATGCTTCTCATCAGTTCATGCTATCGCATCAGGTAATCGACCTATTTACCTACCTATTAGTTATTGAACTGCTTATCAACTTATATGATAATGTCAGCAGCAAACATCTGGGCACATCCCTGGCCTTTACGACGATGTTGGTGCTGGATTCATTCCTGGTAGCAGCAGTAGTAGCAGCCAAACTGTTAACATATCGGATCTGAGTTTAGACCAATCAGTTGATCATCATCGCAATGAAAGAAGCTCCAAAGTGATTAGAGTGGACCAGAAGAGGTTTTTCTTTTATTTAGGAAACAATAACAGGGGCCATTTCTTGAAGATATCGGAGGTAGAACAGAGCTGGTTTCAATTTCTTATATTTTTCCTCTCTTTGAGAATTCAATTTGCAATGCAGGTTGCTGGTTCTGACCGTTCTTCTATCATCTTGCCAATATCTGGATTGAAGCAGTTCGATGAAATGATTGGGCATTTTGTAAAGATCACCAAAGATAGATTTTGAAGAAATGACCGATGCTTGGACTAGATGTATCATACTTATTTTTCTTTCTTACAATTTTAAATTATTCTGGAATCCTCTTGTCATTTACACCTGTCTGCTGCCTGTCTCGTGTTTATGTTATTTTAGCAATAATTACGATGAAAATAAAATAATCATGGCGTGTTATGATATATTGATATCAATTAGATCAGACTATTAATGTTTGTTGATGATGATTGTGCTTGAATTTTCTGAATTTGTTTAAAAATTAGATATTTCAATGCTGTTTTCCCAAATGACAAAGCATTAGCATTTATAAAAAGCAGACCTATTTAATTAAAAACCTGAAAAGGACTGCTAAGCTAAAACAGAGAAGATAGGATCATCGGATGGATCTACCATCTGAATATCTACAATATCTGAATATCTACATTATTATCTCCAAGATGTCGTGAAATAGGATTTGGGTTCGTTAGTGGGAGGGCTTGTTTGTAATGGAAAGGAAGGATAAGGAAGGCTATGGAGTTGTTGTTGTTCTTGTTGATGATGTTCTTTGTCAAGAGGGTTGTTGGGAATGTATGTGAAGTTGAGATCTTTGTTTGCAGACAAAGCAAGGAGCTCTTTTTCTTCCAATCCCTTTGCAGGTCCAAGGCTACATCTATCTGTGTTGTGCTTGGCCATGGCATCCTTGAATTTCTTGATCTGTCGATGACAATTCAATCCAGAGTGTTGAGAGTTGAGAGCTGAGAGTTGAGATTTAAGAGAAGCATATGATGGTTACGTTACTTACAGTGGCATTGGTGCAGCTGAAGCTACACATGCGTCCATGTGCGCCTCTGTAGAATCTAAAAAAGGGAAGAACATGAACATTCAAGCTGTAACACATGGATTTATGATCTTCGTAGTTAACTTGAAGGAAGCTCACGGTCGGATTTGCCTCTGCAAACTGGCATATCTTGGGATGGAGTGCCTTGCAACCTCCACACCCTGGAGAGAAGAAGTCGACGACGACGAGTTTATCACCGGCGTTGAGCAATGAATCAGCAAGATCTTCTGCAGAAGTTATCACCTTCATGTTTGTCTGCAATCCTTTGTCCCACCATTTTCTTATTTTTCCAAGATGAAGATTCATGTCCATCTGCCATCAATATTACTAGTTAGGAACAACTCACAAAATCCTTCCCCAAATTAAAACCAACCTGAGCATGAGCATGAGCATGAGCTTGAGGAAGGGTCGAGGCCATGGTCGTCGTCTTCAACCCTGCTCTGCTTCCAAAAAAATTACAAATCGAAGAAGGGAATCGAACCTTCTTGGATGGAAAAATCGAAGCACCAGCACATACTGGTTCACACATAAAACTCACCAACAGTTGGGTTTGCCCGACGACCACATCCGCCATACGAAATATCAGATAAAGAAGGTGAAAGGGAAAGAAGGGAAAGGGAACGAATGATGAAACAAAAAAAACAGATATTTTTTTGAGACTTATCCGTAATCGACGGTGACGAGGAAAACAGAGATGTTCATTGCCGACGAGTAGATTACGTTGGAGGACCTACTGTTCTGTGACTTCTGTCCTTACCTTACACGCGGAAACACGGTTCCCAATCCATGGATTAGTTGGATGAATGGATATAGATTACAGGCAGTAGAAGATAGTAGGTTTGGATAAAAATACACACAAACCCACAGTCCAGGTCGGCACTTGACGACATTTTTGTCGGTCTGATCTTCAATGATTTTCCGACACGTTAGCTTCGTATTTCACACTGGCTGTTCCACGATTTTATGATTTGATTTATCTCCCTCCATGTGTAGCGCAATCGTGGAACTGGAAGCGATATGAACATGGTGAAACTGGAGTTTAAGTCGAGCTTATTAGGGTGTCGAATCCTTTAATCGGGTCTACTATTTGACCCGATTCCCTAATTTCTATAATAGAATTGAGAAGCTCTTAAGGGTTTCGAATATTCTCACTTAGATCAAGGAGAAGAAATGGCAGAAAACCCGGATAAGATAAGATAATAATGATTAATGAGTTAGTTTTCCTTAATTAGTTCTCGCAGATATTGGTATTTATTTTGATTGAAATAGAAATTAAAACTTGATGGGAAGTGATATTGCAACCACAATTTTCTGAGAATTTAAACCAGAGATCATTTTTTTTTTTTTTTTTTTTTTTTTTTTTTTTTTTTTTTTTGTGATCTTTTCAAATAGAACATCGTTGATTTGATCCTGAGTCCTGGCCTGCTCTCATTTGATTTCTATGATTCCTCCTGTTACCTGTATGTAATTAGTTATTAGTGATTATTTTTATTAATATTGGTAATAACATGTATTTGAACTTGTCTTTTTCTTGCTGACTTTTCATCAATCCTCTAATTAACTCCCATGCATCTCAGCACATTGGCCTGATTCAAGTTCCAATTCTTTAATTTTGATTTCATCAAAATTCAAATACATTAATATTAGATAGATTTT
The DNA here is from genome assembly GCA_001185155.1 of Zostera marina. NCBI lineage: Eukaryota > Viridiplantae > Streptophyta > Magnoliopsida > Alismatales > Zosteraceae > Zostera > Zostera marina. The sequence goes on along the minus strand of LFYR01001508.1, from coordinate 67,401 downwards.
GAATTTAATTTTGATTTAGAGGAATATGATGACTGATGAATGTCAAAATTGGAAGAAATGGAACAGTAGATGAAGAACAGCAAGTCAGCTCCAGTAGTACACAGGTGTCTTTTGCAGCTTTTAAGGCTTAATGACCACCAAGAATGAATGAATGAATGAATTAATGAGGATTCAAATTTCAAACTTTGGATCTTCCTTAATTAACTTCTCCCACCCATCAAATTAAATTCTACCTCTGAGCTTCTGATCGATGGAAAAATTAACTGCTCTATTCCTATTTCCTCACCTACTACCAAATTAAAACAACACCGTCTTTCTATAAATGAAAGAATAAAAATTAATTCTATATAACGAACGACCCTTCAAGATTCAGAAATTTCATGACAGAAAGAAAACACACGGTCTGAGCTAGAATCCACAACTGTACCTGTAAATTTTAATTCATCAATATCTGTTTTGCATGTCTGTATCATAAATACAGCTACAATTTACCAGAATATATAGATAGATCATAGATATAATAATTAATTATATTTACTAAAATAAGGTAGATATATCCCTTTCTTACAAATATTTAATAAATAAGCAAACGCAGAAATCGATCGGATGTAATTTAGATGTTGGTCATCGCATCCATCAATCAATCGATCACCACTCCCAGAAATTATCCATATCACCCAAGCTATCGCCCAGACTTCCTGCAGAAGACAGTAACTCGTCCAGTTCATCAAAGGCAGATCGATCGATGCCGATCTCAGGAGCTACAATATCCCTCATCTCGTTGCTTATTGCAGTAGAAGATGAAGTGGGTAGTGATTGAGTCGAGCATTCTTCCTCCTTGCAAATCTTCGATGCTACTTCTCCACCTCCCAGTGGTGTTGTGATTGCACCTTCATGATGACCTTCGATTTCGCCTGCACCACCACCTGGATGTCGACCTCCCATCTCAGCTACTCCGGTAGAAAAAGTACTGTTCATGGGGTTGGGAGGGAGATTATAATATTGGGGATTGTTATATGGAGGATTGTTCAACATGGAGATAGAGGAAGAAGACTGCTTGGACATCAGATGATCTCCATGAGTAGCTGCATTGGGGTAACAAGTATCCATCAGAGGTGGTAAGCCTAAGCTCATCGACGACGAAGAAGAAGACGCTGATGTTGACAATAAATTTGTTCCCGTCATCTCATCGGCGTGCTTGTGAGTCACCCTGCACACAACCCACTCATCCTACAATCAAATAAACATGGATCATCATCGGCACAATTGATCAATCAATTCGTATATATTAATTGTATGATATAATCGACGTACGTAGATCCTATCAACCCTGGAAGCTGCAGGATGAGGGTAAGAGTTATTGTCAAGTCTAAATTCATGTATAACCCAACTGGTCTTCTCCCCTCTCGGAGCTCTCCCTCTGTAGAAAACAAGGGTTTTCTTCATACCGATCAGATTGTTATTCCCATCGAAGATCTCCTTGTCTTTTCCAGTCGCTTTCCAATACCCAGCTTCTGTAGCCCTATTTGTTCTGGTTCCAGTTGGGTACTTTCTATCTCTCTGACAGAAGTAGTACCATTCCTTTTCCCCGATGTTCTTTGCCCTCCCTGTAAATAAAAAATTAAGATCTATGTTTGTGTCTGCTAACTAGCTAGCTAGCTATCATCACTTGCTGAATTGCACACCTGGAAGATCCCAAGGCTCGCACTTGTTCAGATCAACCACACCAATGGCTCTCGGGTTGAAGTTCCTGTCTAGAAACTTCTCTCTAAGATAGCTGCTGATGATCTCCTCATCTGTAGGATGAAATCTGAAACCAGGTGGCAATTCTATCAAATCATTTCTTGCCATCTCTAGTTAATTCCTGCTGTTTTATGTAGATTTGAGATTATATAATCGAAATTTGAGACTTGAGATGAAGATGATGATGATGAAGAAGAAGAAGGAGAAGAAGAAGAAGAAAACTTGAGGGTAGGTGAGGGGTAATAGAGAAGGGTAGAGAGTAGGCAGTGTTATATATAGAGTGCAATAAAATTAAAGACACGTGTGAAAGAAGCTCTTCGGTTTTTTCCCTTCTTTGTGAGTAGGGTAACTAACTCAGTAACTGGTAACCGGTAAGGACTGTGGTGTGGGGTAGGTTTACCTAGTTTTTTGTTCTTATTAACTAAATATCATAATTAGTAAAGAATATAATTAATATCATTCCTCTTTTTACTCCTATAATTCCTCTTTTTTCTTCTTCTTTTTCGATTAAAAGCCAAATACCATGCATGGTTTTTTTATAATTCTACCAAAATATGCACCGATTCACGTTAATTTCATTTAACATATCATTGCGTGAATTTCAAATGTTAATTTCTTTGATTTCTCAACTTCATTTTATAACTAAAATACCAAACTCGTCACAAGAAATAACATAAAAATGCCATCCATACTATGTTTTTTTTTACTTCGTAAATCATATATATATATATCGCGTATAGTTGAAGGGTTAACTAACTTTTTCCGTTACTTTTTTATATATTCACGAAATACGCGATTCTGAAAATTTGTAACGGTATAATATATATATATCGGATTTCACGTTTTTTTTCCTAGTGAATTCAGCATAGGGTGAGCTTAAAAACGCTCACCTTATCTATCTGAACCGTTGGATATTGTGCAAAGTTATTTGAACCGTTATTTAATTATATTGTTTTTTAATGTTTTGGTGAGCATTTTTGAATTTTATTCTAATTAATTAATCAAAAGGTTCGATCTCTAGCTAGTTAGGGTTACAATGTGTCCCTATAAGGTACGAATTAATTTAGAAATGATAATGGGCTTTTAGCGGCCCAACATTATTCTCCTCCAGCCCTATAGCGAGAGAGGGTCTCTTCTTCAGCCGAGTCGACTTTTTACTTGTAGGTTGGATGAAAACACAATTAGGGCTTAGCTAAGTTACCGGTCATCGCCGCCCTCGTCTTGTTTATTCTCGCCGGCCTTGAATTGGCTTCCTCTACGTCCATGACGATCTCGACCATCTTTGTGTCCTCTAGCTTCTTCGTTTCTTGATTCCACCTTCTCCTTTGTCTCCGACCCAAGTTCGTCCACACCCTCTTCTATTCCTTGTACATTTTTAACGATATCGTCTGTGATCTACTTATGATGGTTCAGTAACCAGTGGTATATCCAGGAATCCCCGGTAGTGGGGGTGACATTCGGCTAAGGCGGAAAAAAATTATGTACTATTTTAAAAATAAAATTTTGACATGATCAATTCATAAAATCGATTATAAAAACTTATAAAAATTAATATTAAATACCTTCATTCATTAATATTTAAATTAAAAATAAACACATTCATTCAATTAACAATAAAAAATTTAAATAAAAATTCTAAATAATTAAACATTACTTCAATATCTTACGACGATAACACATATCATTAAATATTTTTAAAATTATTTCGTTGTTTATATTTTTAAAAATATCATTATCGATATATGTTACTAAATAATCATTTATCAAACTACCACCAATGCGATTTTTGAGACGAGTTTTAACGATATGCATTGTTGAAAAACTACGTATCAACACTAATTTGATCAGCAAATAAACCAAAGGATAAACAATATCTATCTCACACTTTACCAATTTCTGTGCTAGACCACCAATACGGCAATACCCACGACATTATTAAAATCTTCATTAAACTGAACATCATTAATGTAATCCTATAATTGGTTGTTAAGCATCATGATTCATGATCATTTGTAATGGTGAAAAATCAACATGATAGAAAGAAACAAAACGAAACAACTTCTGTATATCGAAAGTCTCAAAAGATAAATGTCGATTGCTTTAAAGTCGAAGAATTGGCAGACAAACCTGGATGCAGAAGATCCCTAATTTTGAAGTATTGGAACAGATATTGGATGATCGTGTGTTGAAATCTAAAGCATGCGATGTCAACATTGGAACAAATATTAAACAAATGGAACAAATAAAGAAAGAATGAATGAGCTTTAATATATATATGAATGAAGAAAGAATGAACATGAAATTGTGATTTAGTATAAGATGGATAAAGTGAATCTCTATCTTGATTTAACCAATGTAACAAGAAAGAATATCAACATATTTCAAAATAAAATCTGACATTGTGGACAACAGGAAGAAGGCTAAGAAGTTGTTTCAGCAGAGTTATCCTTGTTTCAAAGTATGGTAACACATGATTCCCAAAATAAAATCTTTCCTGTACACAAAAGAAGAAATAAAAATACTGAGATTAGTACATTTCTGAACAAAACAACTAGATTTAATATTTTTATACGGGAAAGAAACTCGTATTGGCTAAGACTTTTTTATACGAGAAATAAAATAACCTTAAGTATGATACTCGTGAGAGATAGCTAATTACCTGAGAAGCCGATTTGGAGAAGAGAAAGGGGGACAGACGAATTAGGGATTTCACTTCTAGGGGATTTCAGAACTAGGGATTGAGGGAGATTTAGGGATTTACAATACAAGGGATTTAAAAAATATATTATATAATGTGAAATTTATAATTTACCCTTTCAAAAATATTAATATAATATAAAAAATTACATTGAACCCTTATATAATTTAAAATTACATATAAGTCTATAAAATCCCCAACTTTTAGGGGCCCTCCCTTGCCCTTAAATACGCCACACCAGTACCTCAGAAGGTCGATCTACTTATTAGTTATAAAATCATCATTCAATTAGAAATTACAAATGTTAATCGTATCTTAACCATTTGATAAGTATATTGTTAATTGAGTTTTAAAACAGGTTAAAAGGATCAAGGAGATAAAGCCCAGAGTATAATGGACCGGCCCAGAAGCGGAAAATTGAATAATTAAACGCGAAAGACTTGGTTGTAATAAAAGAATGTTCAAGGATGTAATAAAATAGTTTGTTAATAGATATTATAAATACTGTGTGTAAACTCCAATAAAAATTAATTCAATTCAATCTTTCATAATTTTCACAATTCAAAGTTCTGTTTTTTTTGTTGCCTCTTTCCCCAAATCTTCCTCCCGCCGGCCGATTAACCTAATCATCTGCGGCCTTTCGTCGTCGGAATTGGGTTATTGTTTTCTTATATGGTATCATCGGTCGCTCCTAGGGATTCCGCTGTTGCTATTCATCCGTTCCAGTGAAGTCATCTGTGCGTTCAAGGACATGGATTCGGAGAAAGAAACAAATGTTGATATGGAAATTGCTACTGAAGTTTCAACACCAAATGATAAGCAAAAAAAGCCCTTTGATCTGGAAATCGCCTTCACGACCAGGTCATCAGTTTACTTTCTTCATTCTAGTGACAATCCTTCAAATAAGATTGTCAATGACTTGTTAAAAGGGCAATCAAATTACCCTACTTGGTCCAAAAATATGAATCTTTGGCTTGCAACAAGAAGAAAACAGAAGTTTATAAATGGAAAAGTGATTAGACCCAAGGATGAAAACTCGGATGAGTTTGAGACTTGGAAAACTGTTAATGGAGTAGTATTTTTATGGATAATAAATGCATGTGAGAAGAATATAGCTGCCTCAATTAGGTCAGCTGAAAGTGCAGCTAAGGCTTGGAACATACTGAAAATAAGGTATAGTCAAGGACAAACCCCTCTAAGGTTCCAAATTGGCCAAGAATTAGCCAATTTATATCAAGGGGAGATGTCAGTTTCTGATTATTATATCAAGTTAAAAGTCATATGGGATAGCTAGCAAGATATAAGTAAAAAGAAAAGATGCACTTGTGGGGCAATTCAAATATGGGAAGAGGAAAATGAGCAAGATAAGGTAGTAAAATTCCTTCTTGGTTTAAATGAAGGATTTTTGAATGTAAGAGGCCAGATACCAACTGGGAAAGAGATTCCCAATATGGATTCAGCCTACTCGACAGTCATAACTGAGGAAAAACAAAGAGGGGTTACCTACACAAAACATAATTCTGATATAGGGCAAATAGATACTGCCATGGCTGTTAAAAGATCTTCTGGTTTTAGAAGTGAACCTTTTAATTCAGATAAATACAGAATCAGTAAGAAAGGCATGAAATTAAACTTAAAATTCAGATGTGATCGATCACTGCTGATTTTATAGTCATACCAAGGATACATGCTATCACATCAATGGATACCCTGATTCAAGCAAAGGATTTAATGCTTTCAACACTAAGAAAGCTAAAACAGAACATGCAAGCTCAGCAACTACCCATTCAATCACTGATGAGGAGTACAAGATCATGCAAAATCTGTTCATAAAAAATGCAGGTAATTTTTTTTAAAAAAAATCAGCTTGCAATGCTTACTTTTCGTATAATTGTGAATGGATTTGTGATAGTGGTGTTTCACAACACATGAGTGGAAATAAAACACTCTTTAGCAACTTAAGAGATTCAAAAAAAATTAGAAGAGTCTCAATACCTGATAAAAGTTGCTTCTCAATAAAACAAATTGGAAAAATCATACTTTCTCCAATAATAACTCTAAAAAATGTCTATTATATTCCTGATTTCAAATTAAATTAAATTTCATTGTATAGGATTATAAAAGACATGGGTATATCAATACTTTTAAATGAATCATAATGTTTTTTTGAGAATCCTCACAACAAGGATCTGATTGGACTCGTTAATATAAACAATGGAGTTTATATTTTTGATAAAGAGGCTATCTGTGGAGCCACTCAGGATATAAAACTATGGCATGCTAAGATGGGGCACATGTCATACAATAAATTGAAATTGTTAGTTAAGAACTCTTGTAATAGCATAAGTTTTGAAAGAAATTCGGAAATAAATAAAGATTCTTTTTCACTATGTGATGTATGTCCACTTGCTAAACAACAAAAATTAAAATACCCTAAAAATACATCTCAAAGTGAAAACTTATTTGATTTAATACATATTGATATATGGGGCAAATTCCCAATATCAACATATGATAAAAAATCTTATTTTCTAACTATAGTAGAAGATAAAAGTAGAACAACTTGGATTTTTTTAATGAAAGATAAAACTCAAGTACCAGAAATAATTGATTTTTTCATTAAAATGGTTAAAACCCAATTTGATAGTAATATCAAAGTTTTAAGAAGTGATGATGGTTTAGAATTCACTTCATCTAAACTTAAAACATTATTGAAAGAAAATGGTATGATACACCAATTTTCTTGTCCATATTCTCCTCAACAAAATAACAAAGTTGAGAGAAAACACAAAGATCTCCTAAGCATTGCTAAAGCAATTAAATTGCATGCTGCCCTCCCAATTAGATATTGGGGATTTTGTGTTTTAGGGGATGCTCACATAATAAATAGAACTTGTTCTAAATCATTAGATAACAAAACACCCTTTGAAATTCTAAACAATAAAACACCTAATATCACACTAGCAAATCAATGTCTTTGCTACTATGATAATACTAATAGAGAACACAAATTCTCTGAAAGAGCAAAAAGATGAGTTTTTTTTAGGGTATGTGATTCTAGATATTGAGTTTCAAAAGCTCATTATAAGTAGGAATGTTGTCTTCAAGGAAATGGTTTTTCCTTTTAGATCAATTAAAGAAAAAATTCTTAAAAATAATCAAAACAAATGCACTTTTGATGATTTCATCTCAAGTATATATAAAAACAATCATATTCTTGATCAAACTAAAAATGATTTGTCTAAAAAGAAAACAGAAAATGAAGAACTGAAAAATAATTCAGTATCAAACAATGAGCCTGTTTTCACTTTAGATGATGAAATCATATTAGATAGGAATAAAGAACTATCTAATAATGAAATATTGACAAATAAAAACAATCAAAATATTATACAAAACACTCAAGTTATAATGTCAAATAAGGCAAACCCAAACTCTAATTCTGTAATACCAGAATCAAACAATAATTGTGACAATAATCACAGTATATCTAATTCACCAGAATTAAGTGAAAACAGTCCTCAGGACATGGATATTAGTGAATCCACAGAGCAAAATGAAAATAATGCTCTGGACACCAATATCAAAGAAATTCTTGAATTAAGTGAAAATAGCTACAGTTTAGAAACATCTGAAAACATACATGATGGTTCTGATTCTATGAATGAACAACCATCAAATATCAGTGATTCAGTACCAATAACTGATACAAATCAAATAGTGGCCAGTAATGACAACTCTGGACAGAACAATGAAATAAATTGTAGAAGGTCAACTAGAACAAAACCTTCAACTAAGAGTAAGGATTTCTATTACATAAATGATTCTGATTATGATAGTGCTAATTTTAGCACTAACCACCCAATAAGCAAATGCATATCATACAAATAAATAAATAAATAAATAAATAAATAAAAGAATACTTAAGAAAAATATCTATGAGCAATGAACCTCATAGTTATATAAAAGCTTCAAAAATCCAAAATGGGTAGAAGCAATGGAAAAAGAGATGCAAGCTCTTTTATTGAACAAAATATGGGATTTGGTACCTCTCCCACCAACAAGAAAATCCATTGGATCAAAATGGATTTTCAAAATAAAATATAACCAAAATGGAGAGATAGATAGATATAAAGCTAGACTGGTAGCTCAAGGATTCTCTCAAATAGAGGGATTTGATTATTATCAAACTTTTGCCCCAGTGGCAAAAATCACCACTGTCAAGATACTAATCACCATTGCCACTACAAAAAAATGGAGTTTACATTAAATTGATGTAAATAATATTTTTTTGTATGGGGAACTAAATGAGGATGTATACATGAAACCACCACCTGATTTTCTAAAAAAAGAAGATCAGAGGGTGTGAAACGAAAAAAATCCATATATGGACTTAAGCAAGCCTCTAGGCAATGGTTTGCTTAACTTAAAGAGGTACTTCTGAAAATGAATTTCAAACAAGCATTTTCAGATTACTCTTTCTTCATCAAAGAAAACAAAGAATATGTTATATACATGGTGATTTATGTGGATGATATTATTATCACAGGAAATAATGAAAAAAAAATAAACATACTAAAAACTAATCTAAAAACATACTTCAATTTAAAAGATTTAGGAAAATTACATTATTTCCTAGGAATAGAAGTATCATACTCAGAAAATGGGATTTTTTTTGTCTCAAAAAAAAAATATATTAGATATTTTAAATGACAATGAACTTTTAGGAAGCAAACCTTCCAATATACCCATTGAAAAACAAGATTGGAGGGAAGATAAGACAAAACAATTAAAAGATCCCTTCAAATATAGAAGGCTAATTGGCAAACTAATCTACTTAAACACAACAAGACCTGACATCACTTTTGCAGTCAGGACCTAAGTCAGTTCATGGAGAAACCAACTGAACTACATATGGAGGCTGTCTTAAAACTATTAAGATACCTAAAAAAATCCCCAGGGCAAGGGATTATGATAAGAAATGATAAACCCCTCATACTAAGAGGGTATTGTGATGCTGATTGGGGTTCATGTAACCTAACCAGAAAATCAGTGACTGGCTTTTGTGTGCTTCTAGGAGACTCATTGGTCTC
>LFYR01001508.1:44027-57698 GCA_001185155.1 Zostera marina | reverse complement strand
CACATAGTAGAAAACCCCGTATTTCATGAAAGAACAAAACATATAAAAAGAGATTGTTACTTCACAAGAGAAAAAATAGACAAAGGACTAATCACTCTAAAACCAATTGGAACTAAAGATCAATTGGCAAATATTTTCACCAAAGGAGTGGGGGAAATAGAAATAAATGATATTTTGTTCAAACTAGGTATAATTAACATATATGCCTAGTTTGAGGGGGGAGTATTAGTTATAAAATCATCATTCAAATGGAAATTACAAATGTTAATCATATCTTAACCATTTGATAAGTATATTGTTAATTGAGTTTTAAAACAAGATAAAAGGATCAAGGAGATAAAGCCCAGAGTATAATGGACCGGCCCAGAAGCGGAAAATTGAATAATTAAACGCGAAAGACTTGGTTGTAATAAAAGAATGTTCAAGGATGTAATAAAATAGTTTGTTAATAGATATTATAAATACTGTGTGTAAACTCCAATAAAAATTAATTCAATTCAATCTTTCATAATTTTCACAATTCAAAGTTCTGTTTTTTTTGTTGCCTCTTTCCCCAAATCTTCCTCCCGCCGGCCGATTAACCTAATCATCTGCGGCCTTTCGTCGTCGGAATTGGGTTATTGTTTTCTTATACTACTAACGTGTTATTTGTATCTTTTATTTCTTTCAGTCAATATATGCCCAAAAACACCCAATAGCATTCCATAGTAGCCCCCAAGGAAGAGAGTGGTGTGTGACTTTTTGCGCAACCTCTGTAAGATCCTAACTAGTTTTATCTAGCTTTCAGATTGCATATATAACAAGCAAGCAGGATATACTTGCATTTTCTAACTTCTTAACTTCATAAACGTCGATCACATTTCACCCTCCGCAAGAGAATAAAGAATTTTATCGAGATCTTCGACAAAATTTTCTTAGCTAACACGTCCTTATATATGTTTTCTATCTCTAAATAACAATTTTTAGGTTGATTGATTGTATTTCTATTGTCTATAAATATGTGGCTACAGTGAATGAAAAAAATATGAATTGAATAGTCAACAAAATTATGTTTCTCTCTCAGGCTCTTTAATTTGAGAGATTTTTTTTCTCAATCTCAGACCCTCTGTCGGATTTCTTCAATATAGGTTCTCTAACAATCGGTCAAGATATCGATTATAATTACCTATACAATTAATACAACGGAATATATATAGTTGCCGTACAATTCTCGAAAGGGAGACATCTGTAACGACAAGGAACACAGAGTTATGCCAAAGTTCTGTCCATGAGAGATATTTTTATCCATCGATCGTCTAATTAGATTGTCAACCACCGATCTGAGGTAACTGATCGATGACGAGCCGGGGTAACCTAAATTAACAAAGATTATATATTCTTTAAGAATTTAACAATCGACCTTTCTCTAAGATGTCCTAATATGATTATTAATTTAATTATGTGATTATGTGATTCAATTCATGGTTTATTATATAAATCATAAACTGGGACATGCATAAAGTTTAACAGATGACAAACAAGAAGTAATGAGGAAGAATAAAGCTAGCCGATCATTATTTGATATTTATTGTCTTGACCACTTTATATATGGTGATCTTAATTTCTCCGGCCAGATCGACCTTCAGAATCTGCTACTCGATCAATCGGTATCTGCGTGCATGATAATCAATTTGCACAGAATTAATTATTAATCAATCAATATCTAAACATTTACTAAATTTATAAGAATGGATCTTAATTAGAACTTACAGAAAGGAACAATCCTCCACAACTGGTTGTCTCCATGGTGCCATTCCCAGAGCACGAGAGGAGTTCCATCATAGATGGATCCTCCATTTCCAGGGTTTCCATTAAGTGCATCAAAGTTCAGTCGAATGTTATTTACCATCCTGATGCAATTGAAACCACCGCATATGTGTTTCTCTGACCATAAAACCGTCTCGTCGAAATTATGGTGATCATATTCAGTCACCTGAACCTGGAAATCGAATTGAATAAACCATCTTAGAATCAGTTTCATATCAAAACAAGCGATGATAATTTGTTTTACTATACATGACTTACAGGCTGTTTGGAACCAAAAGAATGTCTTATGGCAAGACCAGTGGCTTTGTTCACAAGAGCAAAAGATGGAAGCCCAGTTCGGTCTCTCACGCTGTTGCTGTATTTGTCAACTTTGAACCAGAGCTGGTAATCATCATAAACATCAGTAGGGGCTAACACGACATGACCATTCCGAATGGAGAGTGAATAGTACTCGTTTGCTTTTGAAGAAATCCTAACGATAGGGTTCATTCTCACAACTCCATTATCAGCACAGCAGCAGCAGTGGTGATGATGGTGGTGACCGCAGGCCATGATCCCTTAATTCGCTTACTACCTCGATTGATCTTTGTAATTTCTCTAGTAAGATCGAATATTGTGAAGGGTTCAGTGTAGCTGTGTGTGTATATATATAGGACAAACATCATAGAGATTTTGTTTTTGTGTCATTTAATTTGAAATCTCATCAAATCAATAATTCAAGATTCTCAGAAATCCAGAATCCCGATACTTTAATATTTACCTAATCCATATTCTCAAAATAGAATCTACCTACTACCTACTTACTTATTCGGGTAATGGACATAGACCGGATGACCCGAATCATTGACTTTGGTATCCAAATAACAAAAGGTAATTACAATTAAGTAATCAACAACAAATGAACTTTAACCAAATATATATACAGCATAGGGTGAGCTCGTTCATCCTATTTGAGCCGTTGGATATTGTGCAAAGTTATCTGAACCGTCCTTTAATTATATTATTTTTTAATATTTTCGTTGCAAAATACTATTAAACTTATACTAGATAAACTCATTGAAATTTTATTCTATATAAAAAAAGTAAATATATAACAACTATTGAAACACCTACATCACTACTCACTAGTCTACATGCATATGTATAGGGCACGCTTCGATCAGATGCGTCGTAAAATATGTCGTCGTGCGTTATCAAATCGTGATCATTAATATTTAATCTCATAACTAAAATAATGTACTGTAAAAGACACTAACACGTGTCCGACGTAAAATAATGTATTGTAAAAGACACTAACACATTTACGACGAAAAGTTGATCTAATAGACATGATTAATTTGATGTATTTTGACTTCGGCATATCTGCTAATTACTCTATGCGTACATATATATATACACAACCAGCATCACCTGCGGACGTTCGCAGCTGAAGCTGGCTGCAGTGGTCGACCACATCCGTCGGATTTTTGATTTTCCGACGACAACTCCACCTATTTTGGGAAATCAGCGAGCTGAACTTTAGATTTTGCAAAATCGCAAGCGGACTTCTGCAATTCGGTGAGCTCAGTTCCGCGATTCTGGAGACGACGGAACTCCAACCGCAGCAGGCTTCCACTGCGAACATCCGTAGTGGAAGCGCGCTGCGGTTGCCGGATCTGAGCTACGGGATTGCAGAATCTGAGTGGCAGTTGCGAACTCAACTCCCAGAATCCAAATTGCGGCAACTGCAGTTCTGATTTTGCGGAATCTGAGTTGCAGTTGCGGAATCGCGGAAGTGAAATCAGTCAGAAATACCACATCCGTCGGATTTCCGTCGGATTAACTACAATGTTAGATGTGGTAGTACATCCGCAGCCAGCATCACCTGCGGACGTTCGCATGTGGTGCTTATTTAGTCTACTATAGGTACACTAATTAATTAGGTCATTAACTACAATGTTAACTGTGCTCGTGCGAGCGACCACCCCAAATCCGCTCTGCGAAGATAAGATATATTTATGTACAAATATTTACAGACTATTACTTAAGCTTTAGGGGTGAGTATGGAACGCGAGTTGTTTAAAACTTTGAATCAGGTACAAAATCCGTTTCAACGAAGCTTCAGGCTCGCCACGTACGTATGGCCGAAAAGTTGATCTATACGATCGGATTAGGGTTTCTCTTTCTCTCAATCTGTACATAGTTTAGATTTATAGTAGGTAAGGTAACATGTGTCCTCCATTAAGGCAGACTGTATTAATAGGATCTGATCAGTTGTCTCACTAAATGTTCTTAGGCCGTCGACGTAATGGCGGATCGGGCTTTGGCCATAATAGACGGTCAGATCGTATCGGATTTTGGGCTCTCGCACTAGTCGGGTCTCCTGATGTTATTAATGAACCGCTCAATCTAGTGGGCCAAGGGTATCATGACATCATGATGAACAAACAGTAAATCTACTCATTTCTTTGTCATGTGAAGTGTTTGCTGTCTAAATTTTATAGGGCAGAACTGCATAAAACTGAAATCCACAGAGTAAATAGTAATATCCGTACGTAAATTGTGTATAAGTTAATCGTGAATGAGGACGTTTGTAAATTGTGGTGTGTGTGTGGAGGAGGCCGGAGCTAGATCGAGCATGGAGCTTAGCTGCATGCAAAGAGATTGCGAAGAAGCTGCATGGAGTAAAAAGCTACATCGAGTGTTATGTATGCAAGGAGGCGATGATGAACAGAGCTATGCCAAGAACTCAGAAGCCCCAGCATCAGCCGTTGCCTTGTCAATGCCTTTGCTGAAAGAAGCCATCGAATCCATGAAATTATTCCGTGGAGAGAAGTCGATAAGGATAGCTGATTTGGGGTGTGCTACGGGCCATAACACGCTTTCCACGGTTCAATTAGTTGTCGATAGTTTGAGGACAAGGTACGAGGAAGAATGCTGTGATCATCATCATAATGATAATAATAATAATAATGAAAAAGAAGAAGAAGAGATGCCGGAATTCGAAGCTTTCTTCTCGGATCTCCCATCCAATGACTTCAACTCGTTGTTCCGGTCACTCCCGTCTTTCTATGGGAAGAAGAAAACGGCCATCTTCGTTGCCGGTGTGCCTGGTTCCTTCTACAAACGGTTGTTCCCTAGGGGACAACTGCATTTGGTGGTTAGTTTGAGTGCCTTGCACTGGCTATCTGAGGTCGATTGATTAAAAAATATTTCAATTCAATATTTAATAATCGATCCATTCGTAGACAGTTAATTAGTTCGTTGAATGACATTTAAATAATAGATCCCTGAGTCGGTGATGGATACGAAATCGCCGGCATGGAATGGAGGAAGAGCTTGTATTGACGGAGGAAAGAAGGAGGTGGTTGAAGCCTACAGGAAGCAATCCTCTCAAGACCTCAACAACTTCTTACGGTGCAGGAAAGAGGAGATTGTCGAGGGAGGAATGCTTTTTATACTTATGGCCGGAAGACCCGAATCACAGCAGCCGGAGAATCAGCTGGGTGATCCAAATTCGAGGGCTAAGCATCCATTCACAAACTCCATGGATCTAGCTTGGCAAGATCTTCTGAATGAGGTCGATCTGCAGTTTATTATTAATTATATATACATGGAGGCAAGCAATTAATTTGGTATTATTAATAATAATAATATTAGGGTTTGATAGACGAGGAGACAAGAGACACATTCAATATTCCGGCGTACATGCGTAGCGTTGAAGAAGTGAGGGAAGCATTCGAGCAATGCGGCGGGTTCCAAGTGAAGAAATTGGAGTTTGAGAAAATCATGGAGCATTCAAAGGAAAAACAAGTAGAGTGGGTGAAAGATCCGGTGTCTTACGGCAGAGCAAAGGCCAATATGGTACGAGCAACGCTAAAATCCATGGTGGAAGCACACATCGGTACAGCTCTGGCAGAGAAGTTTTTCCTCCGGTTCGAGAAGAGAGTGAGTGAAGATGTAAACATGATACGTAAAACTTGTTTCTACGGCATTGTTGTTGCCTGTGCTGTTAGGAAATAATCAATCAATCTATGAAATTAATAAAATTTACGTAACCAAAAGAGAAACTTGATAATGAATCGATCTGCTATGGATCTGCAGTGAATAAAAAAGACAGTCGTCGAAGATGGTCAGGTAAAGTCAGGTGATCAGACTACGGACAAGCATGCCTGGAAGAAGATTATCATGACGAGGATAGAATCAGATCGGATCGGTCTGAACCTCTTATCTCTTCTCAGCCCCGTTCTCCAATCCAAACTCCGCAACTGTATCAACGTACATAGCCTGAATTCATGAAGACCGACAACCCAGCTGTCGCCGGCTACAATCCACGTGATATATGCCCAGTTTTCCTGTTCTCGATGAGATCGAACACTGTGCTAGTATTACAAGTGACGATTAATTACTGAAAATTACTCTCGACAGACCTCATCTGAGTTGGTTAGCGGACATGCGGAGGATGCAGAGGAGAACTAAACGGTGAAGGCGGAAGAACTTGCAGATGCATCGGCGGAGGAAGAAGAAGAGTCAAGTGTGGTTTCAGATCTATCTCCAAAGCCTATAAACGAGGAATAACTTTAAGATGCTTTTGTAATTAAGTTACAACTCGAGCCTACCTAAACGAATACAAGAATTTGATTCAGTTCGTTTTAATAAACGAAACTACTCTTGGGTTTGGGTTTGATTCGTTTAATAACCGAATTGAACCTAACCGAACCCGAATCTGAACCGAATAGTTCGTTGAATACTGAATTTTTTTAAAATCATGTTAAAAATAAACATTAAAAAAAATAAACATGTTCATCTGATCATCTTTAAAAAATAAACAATAAAAAGTTCGGTATCAAAATCTTATATATTAAGAAATTTTAGGGACTTTGTTTAAGGAGAGTGGTGATACCAGGTCCTGCTTGTAGCCCTGTACCTTAAAAGAGTGGATATTGCAAGTAGACCTAGCTCTCAATCAGGCCCAGATTGAGCGAATGAGAATTGATGACGTAAGGCCGATGAGATGATCGTTATAGTCGATCGTAGATCTGTTTCTCTCCCTCTTTCTCTCTCATCTTACTCTAGTGGTTAGTTTAGACTAATTAAATTACCTATTGTTTATCTCGAGCAGGATTAATAGCAATGTTACCTTGTTATTGGGGTCGGGTATGGGCTAACCGGATCCGACCCGTACCGAAGTTGGCTCGGACTCAGGCTTAACCCGAATCGGATCATTGTCAGGTTTGGGTCATGGGCCGAGTATTGTTGTCCTTATGCCACATTTAGTGGGCCAAGGGCCGGTATCATCAAGAATCATTCCACATTTGAGGAACCGACCAAATTTTAGGGTTTTGGACTATAGTCGATTGCCTTTCTGAAAAGTCGGTCACCGACAACTAAAGCTCGACTCGGTGGGCTTGGTTGGTTAAGCTTGGGTTCGCGAGCCCAACGGGCTGAGTTCGACCCTAAAACTCAAGTTCGTTAAAGATTTTTTAATAAATAAATAAAATATAAATATTAAAAGTTATAAATAGGTAAATTTAAATTACAACCTAAATCTTTTTTAAAATATTCTGATTAATTTTTTTATTTTAATTTTAAGCTTTTCGAGCTGAACCTAATCACGGCTCTTTAAGGAATTGTCATGTTTAAATTCGAGCTCGGGTTTTCAGTCCTACCGACACGTAATGCTCTTACATTAATGTAAAATCGAACGATCGATCGGTTGGCCAACGACCGGTCAATAGATCGATCTGACGAGTAGACCCCATCATGCTCTTTTATCTCCCTAGTCCCTAAACTTTCTTCAGTTCTACATTATATTCTACTTTTTAATCTTTTACCTTTTCTTTGTGGGTTCGGGTACAATATTTCTAGGGTTGATCGGGTTTCTACCCGACCCATACCCACCTTTAACTCTCTAAGTGAGTGGAACGACTGAACTGTGACTTGTGAGTAATCGCTAATTAGTTATTAATCGTAATAAGAATTTGAATAATGGATACTAATTACTAATTGTTAACCAATTAAAAAAATTATTAAAATTAAAAAATTGGTAATTTTGTATACATGCCCTGAAATTTTCCTATTTATTAAGAAAACCACGTTCTAATCTTCTTCCGTCTCCCTCGTGACGGCCCCAAAGTTTTGAACCAAAATGTCGACGATCAACGGAACCAATTCATCACAGGGAACACCCTTCTTGTACAAATCTCCCAAACTAAAATCACATCCAACTCTACCTCCGATATAAACATCTGCTGCTTCACACATCTTCCCTTCCGAGTTTCTAACCATGCACCCCATGAACCCAATGTCGGCCACCTGCACCTGAGCGCAGGTGTTCGGACACCCCGTCCAGTGCATCCTAACTGGTCGATCGACCTTCACTCTCAATCCAACCTCCTTCGTAATCATCATTGCTCTGGCTTTGGTCTCGATCAACGCCTGCCCACAGAACTCACTCCCAGTGCAAGCCACTAGGTTTCGCATCAGTATATCCGGCTCCGACGTTATACCACCGGTAGTTGAGATCAGAGATTCGGATAGAAAGGATTCGATGCGAGAGTTGGGGATGTTTGGTATTATAATGTTCTGTTCCACTGTCAATCGGAGCTCCCCTGTGCCGTACTCATCTGCTAGTCTAGCTAGTTCGTGCATTTCCGAGGCTTGAAGACGACCTACCGGTATGTGGAGGAAGATGAATGAAAGATTCTCCTGTTTCTGAGAGTGAACGCCGATGCTATTTCTTCTCTCCCATGTTGGGTCGACGAGGTCTTCCGGTGACGATCTTTCCAAAAATTTACTTGGCATTCTCTTCTCTACTTCCGATCGGAACACCTCGATTCCAAGCTCATCAATGAGCCACATCATTCTGGTCTTCTGGCGATTACCCCTTGTGCCAAGATCTCTGTAGGTTTCAAGCACCGCCTTGCAGAGAGCGACAACATCTTGGCCGGAGACCCAGCCGTCCAAGGGAATAGCCTCAGCGCATCTCTTAGTGCTAAAAAACCCACCTACGAGCAAATTAAAACCGAATCTCCCATCCTTGATTGCCGGCATGTAAGCAAGATCGTTGATGTGAGGGTGTTCGAACAAATCGTGGGATCCAACAACGCAGACATTCCACTTCCTTGGTAAGTTGGAGCAGTCAGGGTTGCCTTTATCGTCACCGGTGATGTATTGATTCAACAGGTTGGTGTAGAGACGTGTGTCTACGATCTCATGAGGGTCGATTCCGGCGAGAGGATTACCAACAGGATTACGAACATTATCCATACCACTCTGTAGACTGCTCAACCCAACCGAAGCCAATCCAGAGAGGATCTCCGGCACGTCAGGGAGTTGGAGTCCTCGGATTTGGAAGTTTTGACGTGTTGTAATATCAGCACAACCCTGATCACCGTATGCAGAGATAACATCGGCGAGATAACGAACTTGTTCCGACGTTACCACACCGTTTGGGAGCTTGAGACGCATCATGAACCTCCCATCTGTAAAATTGTAATCAACAGATTAAGAACATATATAGAGAGATACAAGTGATATATATATATAAGTTATAATTATTGCAGACATTGGCGTTTGCGGCGGTGGAAGAGACCAAGCCATTTGAGTCGAACGTCGACATCATCTTTGTTCTCTTTGTTGCAGTCGATCTCCTCAAACGGAATCGAAGCCAATCGATCGATGCCTCCTTCCATGAATAAAGACATTGGTTCCTTCCCAATCTTGAGCTTCTCTTGTGGGTTGATTTTTTCCCGGTGCTCCTCTTTTAGAACCCAGTATTTGTCTTTTTTCTCCAGTTTTGGATCCAGACGAGACGTTTGATCGGCCGGAGTAGCTGTGGGTGGTGGGCTGCTCGCTCGGGTTGCCCTGATGGTCGTTGACACGCGTCTTGTGGACATTGAGATTCCTTTCGATCCTTTGGTGGGGACCAAGTGAAGAGAGAGTGAACGAGACATGTTGATAAGCTCTGATCTGAAGATTCTTACATGAAGTTGTTGATTATATATATACAAAAATATTATTTTTAAGATGAAGACCGGTGGAGTACGGAAGGGACGTTTCTGGCTTTTCAATTAAATCATTTTATCTCTTCGGAGATGCCAAAGGTTGGGACACTAATTAATCATGCTCGACATTTTATCTTTTCGTCCATACCAGACCTGATGGTGTGTCCGTTCGTATTAGGATGCTCACACATACAACTCTCTAGTATTACTCTCGTTGATTTCCGACCCCCTCTCCTGTTGCACCAAAGGAGGTATTTATAAGATATTTTTCTGGGCCTCCTAGACCCAATAGTCATGTTCGGTCCATGGTCTGTTGGTGTGTGGGTTCGCCGGAGTCAGCTCACAACCACAACTTAGTACCAGTTTACTCTCTGGATTTATCAACCCCCCAGTGGACCAGGGGAGGTATTTATAGCCTTCACTCACTGTCCTTGGGCCTCGTAGGCCCGTACGTCCGTCTGGGCCGCCGACCGGGTCGGTTCGGTCCATGGGCCGCGGTCTGCGGTCCATGGTACCAACAGTACTCCCCCCTTCCTCGGCGGGCCGGGGCCCGGGGCCGTCCGCCCCCGCCCACCTTTATTAATGCTCCTCGATCCTCGGGCCCATCCTCCTTCCTTTTCCTATAAATAGGCTGCTTGAGTCTCCTATCTTTTGCATCACCCCTCCTTTCCGCTATGAGTGTTCGAGATATCCTCGAGGAGTATGGTCGCGAAGTGCAGCTTCAGCATGCCACCTGGGCCCTGTGTCTGCTGTCGCCTGCTGGTGTTCCAAATAGTGTGGCCGTGGCCGAGACTCAGCGCCTCAGCGCCGTGTTGATCGACGTCCACCGTCGTCTCTCCCAGATTCGCCGCTCCGACATTCTCGCGGAACTTCCTCCCGTCACCTACCCTGATACCTCGGGCTCTGCTGACACCTCGCGTGCTTTCCATGCGCACGGTACGATCGCCGCTGCCGCCGACCCTGATCCTCTGCCAAGGCGTCGTCGGCCGCGCGGCCCTCGTCGTTCCCGTGGGTCTTCGTCCCTCCCGGCTAACGACCTACGTCACTTCCTGTCGGGGTCCTCGAAGCCGGCCCGTTAAGCCTGTCCGGGGGACGTCCGCGATCGCGACCACGTTCATCCGGGCTGTGGGTCTGCCTTCACGGGACGACGTCTGGAGCGCGCCTCGTTCTTCTTGTCTCCTATTTCTTTTTTGTATCCGGACTAGCTGTTGTTATGCGTTGTGTATTTTTTCCCGCCGTACCACCGGCCGTTGTAACACTTGCTTTAATTTAATGAAAATGCCTTCGTTTTTTTCTCTTTCGTTTTGACTGTCTTCGCACGTCCGTGCAGATTCGCGCTTCTCGGCGTCTTCTGTCGACGTTGCCCGCATCCTTCTCGAGCTCTGCCCTCGTCCGTCGCGACGGGTCCCCCTTTCGCCAACTCGGGCGTCGGCTCGTTACGTCGTCTCGTTGGTGGGGTCCGCCTGTGGGCCCGTCTGGACACCCCCACCACGTTCCTCCTGCATCGTTCGGTCGTTGGACACCGCCGAGCCTACGTCGGGCGCTTCTCCCCCGCCTCGTCGCCCGCGTCGGTCCCTGGCTTTCACCCTGCCCTCCGATGGACCGGCTCCTGGGCTCCCTCGGGGGCCCCCCGGCCCATCCGATCCTGACCAATCCGGGTACGCGACGCTTCGTCTTCCGCGCCCCCCTGAACCCTTATATAAACCTCCCTTTGCCTCTCGCGACTGACTCTTTCTCTCTCTTTTTTTCTCCGACTTTCTCCCTCCCAGGTTGCTAATGGCCTCCGCTTCCTCCGACTGCGTCCAGGCCGCGGTCGGCGCCCGCACTCTGGCCTCGTCGCTTTTCGTCGCCCCTACCAGCAAGAATCCCTTATCCACCGTCGGGGTCGACATGATCCGGGAGGCGTTGGCGAAGATGGGCCAACCGGATCTGCCTTTTATCGAAGCCGGTGACCGCCTTGCCTCCGATCCGCCGCCGGGCATGGTCGCCCTTTACACGCCTTTCGCTGACGCCGGTCTCGTTCTCCCGCTTCCCCCTCTGGTGGCCGAGGCGATGCACGTCTGCGGTGTCGCAATCTCTCAGTTTCCTCCGGCCGCCATCGACCGCCTGATGATTTTCGACCTTCTCTTGCGTCGGGCCGGCTGCCACGTCTGCCTACAGGTCTTCCTGATATGGTTCACGATGACCTCCATGACCACCGACCCCCGCCGTGTGCTAGTCGCTCAGAGATCCAGCGGCGCCCTCTTCGATCAGCTGGTCGACCGGTCTCACCACTGGCGGGACCGCTTCTTCTTCGTCCCCGTCAGCGCCCTTGGGTCGTCGGAGTCGGACACGGACGTCCCCACACGTTGGGATTTGTTGACGTCATTGAAGACTCGGACCGTCGCACCTACTCGAGATAGCCTGGACCCCATGGCCGCTCTCACCCAGGACGTTCTTATCGAGATTTACCGCCACGGGCCCGTCAATGCCCGGACGCTGGCCTCCACCTGGGCCTACGACGACCACATGGCGTTGCCTGTGAAGGCGCCCTATTTTCGGGACGGCCCGCCTCGGCGTCCGAAGAGAGGCCGGTCGACGAAGTGCGGTTCGAGGCTCCCGTTACTTCCCCTCCCGCCGACACTCCCAAGGTCGGGCCTGACGCTTCTGCCGGTTCGGACGCCGTCCATCGAGACACCCGGTCTGACCGTCGACAAAGGAAGAAAGCTCGGGCCGAGAAACGTAAGTCGGTCGCCGCTGCCATGGGGTCGGTCCTTGTTCAGGATTTGGACTCTTCCGAAGCCAGCCACTCTAATCCTCCGTCCAGCGGGGCCCTTGACCACCTCTTTGTGTCCGGGTCGGATCCCGAGTTCTTGGATACCGAGCCCTTTAAGACTGTCCTGCGGGATTTCCAGCAGACGTTCGACTGCTGCACTGCCCCCGTCGATCCTGCGTCTTCCTTGCCGCGCCTTGGTGGGATCTTCAAACAGAGACTTGCGGACGTTCGTGCCTGTCTGACGCCCGAGGATGAATTTATTCGACTGCGCGCCCGTCCTCCTTCGGCCGTCGACCTTGACCTGCACCATCAGCTGCTGCAACTTTCGGTCCTTTCCCAGGTTCGGCTGGAACAGGGCGCTGAGCTGGACGAGGAGCTTCAGCGAGTGCGGGCCGACCTTGTTGCCGCGAAGACCGACCTTGTTGTTGTGAGGACCGAGCTGGACGCGGTCAAGCGTGAACGGGATCTCCTGACCGCCGACGTGTGCCGGGCTGCGGAGGAAGAGAAGGCTCGGGCTGCTGCCGCGGAGAAGGCCGCGAAGGACGTTCAGGATGCTTTTGTCAAGGCCTTTGTTCCCACCTTCGAGGACCACTTGGCTGGTTTGAAGAAGGACCATGCCGCCCTGATGGCGGACTCCAAACGCAGCGGTTTCTGGAAAGGTTACGTGCACGGACGCCAGATGAGTTCGCTTGTTTACCCTCCCCTGTCGCGCGCCGTTGTGCCCCGGAGCCGTAACGAGTGGGCCGGCTGGGAAGAGACGGGCGTTCCCACCTATCAGCCTCCCGTGGATGTGAGCGATAGCGAGGACCCGACTACGTGGACCCTCCCCTTGAGTAGTCGGCCCGTAGCACATGTTTTTTTTTTCGTACGGGAAGAACAATTATCCTTGTATTGTAATAACTTTTTTCCTGCTTTTTTACTTACTTGTTTTCTCTCGCTTTTTTCTCGGCCGTTGATCCGCTTACCTTGGCTCGGCCGTCGGTCGTTTTCCTCTTCCTTTAGCTTTCGTTTCCCTACTTAACTTTCGCTTTCGCCCTTCCTCTTCCTTCAATCATTTTACTTGTCTTAGAGAAGCGGCCTAGGCCCTTCGGACGTTCCCGTGTGGCCTTTCGGCCCCAGGGACCT
>LFYR01001508.1:0-39002 GCA_001185155.1 Zostera marina | reverse complement strand
CGAAGAAAGTGGGTCGGAGGCTGTTCGTTAGGGCGTACAACACCACCTCCTCTGAGATTCCCTCAATCTTCTGCACCTCGCGAACCGGTCCATGTAAGTGCGCGTGCTCTCTGATTCTCCCTGTATGATGGTACTGAGGGCGGCCTTGATTTTCGGCCTTCTTCGACGGTGTGCGAAAGCCGCCCGGAACACCGCCACTAAGCCTTCGTAGGTGTGCACGGACCCTGTCGGCAGCGTCCTGTACCAGGCTATTGCGTCGCCCGTCAGGGCCCTTCGGAACATTCGACACGAGACGTCCTTCCTGTTCGTCCTGTCCTCCATGTTGGTCTTGAAAGAGTGCAGGTGGTCCTCTGGGTCTGTGTCGCCCTTGTAATAAGGGATCTTCGGGGCTCTCCAGCCTGGCGGGTACTCCTCGTCCAGTAGGTGCTGCGCTAGGGCCTCTCCGCTGCCCCCCCCGGCGCCGTTGCCGCAATGGTTCGCGGGGCCTCCACGGGTGGGGCGTCGCTCCCGGGTCTCCCGTCCGGGGGGGCGGGCGGCCCGTACATGGAATCTCCTCCTCCGCCCCCGTCCGACTCCAGGGTGTGTGGGGTCACCGTGAGCTGGTGCACCTGCTCTTGTAGCTGACGCTGGCTCTCCTGTAGGGTGGATATCAATTCCACGAGCTGCATCCTTTCCCGCTTGCTCTCTCTTTCCGCGCTCTTTCTCCTCCGCGCGCTCCCTTCGCCGGAGCCTCTCGTGCTCCTTTTCCCTTCTCTCCCGGGACCGCGACCGGGACCGCGTTCTCCTAACCTTGGGTGGGGATGCCGGTTCACTGCGCCGGCGCTTTCTGGGTGACTCCCACCCGTACCTGATCTCCTCGAGCTCCATGCGCAGCCTATCCTCCTCGGCGCCCCATTCCTCGTTGGCCCTTACCTCCTCCGAATACCGGTCGCGGGAGTGGCGTCGCGCCGGCTGGTACTCCACCGCTGCCCGCTCGGGTCGCTTTGAGCACTCCCCTACTTGGTATTCGCTCCTCGTCATCCTTCTCTCTCCGGCTGTCGTGTGCTTGTTTCACGTCAGGTTCACCACTGTTGGTGTGAGGGTTCGCCGGAGCTAGCTCACCGTCCAACCTAGTACAAGTGTCTCTCTCTCTCTCCGAATTATCAACCCCTTCCCCAGGTGGACCAGGGGAGGTATTTATAGCCTTCACTCGCTGTCCTTGGGCCTCGTGGGCTCGTACGTCGGGGCCCGTCCGTCCGTCTGGGCCGGTTCGGTCCATGGGCCGCGGTCCGCGGTCCATGGTACCAACACTATACAAGGGAGTGCTGCCCCCAAAGAAATTTATGAGCTTACCAGATTTGGCAATAGACAACCAACCAGTTATTTTTCTGGAAGAGGTGCTGGAGGAGAGGACGTTACTGGTCCGAGGGAAGCCACTGGAGCAGCTTCTAATTAAATGGCAGGGATTGGAGATGGAACAAAGCTCTTGGGAGGAGAAATCGAACTTGGCAAGACTATTTCCATCTATTAACCTTGAGGTCAAGGATAATGCTATGGAGGATGGAAATGATAGAGACACTCGCCAGGAGGACGTAGAGGAAGAGGCGCGCCGGTTGGAGAACGTGTGTGAGGAGGCACGCCGGTTGGTGGATGGCCTGGAGATCGCGAAAGCTGGGCCGACGGAGGAAGAACTTGAACCACCGGAAGAGCAGGGTAACGACCAACCAACAACCATGGTGGAAAAGGTGTCGGATCCGTTATCCGAGTACCCGTCTGAAAGACTACGTGACCTAATCTGCAATTCAGCGGAGGATGTGGGTTATTTAACAATTGGTTATTTAGGAATAGTTAAGTTAGTAGAGGGTATTCTAGTCTTTATTATTAGTTAAGAGTGTGAGGGTATTCTCGTCTATTCATATTGTAATAACCCTATATACCCAAAATCGCTGGTACTGTTTCATTTCAAGAATTAAATTAAGAAAAAGGTTTTACAACCAAGCTACTGGCTGAGCAGCCTCCCTATTTCCCATCTGTTCCTCCATTAATCGTCTTCCTCCTATTAGAGACACGACAAGAACTTGACAAGGCCTTGGCCGATCAAATTGTTCGGTCATCAGAAGTTACAAGACGTCAGGATTTGTCAATCGAAAGGATGTCCAATCAATTAGATTCAATGACGGTAATATTGAGAGAATTACAGGCAGCGGTGGGGATGGGATGACCACCGGACGATACTAGACAGAGGACGTCACGTTCGATTAAACTCGATCTATCCAAATTTTCGGGAACGGATGCGGAAGGCTGGATCTACCAAGCAGAAGAGTACTTCGAATTCCATCAAATCAACGATGACTCAAGAATTCAGATAGCCGGATTCCATATGACAAAGTCGGCACTAGACGGAATAATCTACTAACAACTTGGGACCGGTTTAAAGAAAACATGAGGGAGAGATTCGGACCATCAACCTTCGAGGATAAATTGCAGAAATTATCACGACTACAACAATCATCCACTGTGGCCTATTACTTTGAGCAGTTCGAGACTCTCCTAAATGATGTCAGCGGACAGACGGAGAGGTCGCTAATCAGTTTCTTCGTCGGAGGACTAAAAAAGGAAATTAAAGATGAGCTTATGGTGGCTAAACCAACTACCTTGAGGCAAGCATTCTCATTGGCCAAAGTGTACGAAGCAAAAAAAAATTCTGGAGGAATTGGTACATCTTCAACCAATACGGAACCTCTAATCAAGATACGGAACAAAAGCACTACCAATTGTGAGGAAGATGTTGACGGTTGAAGAAAGGAAGGATCGAACGGCCAAAGGCTTATGTTTTAATTGTGACGAATCATACTCGCCAGGCCATAAATGCAAGGGACGATTATTTCGAATGGAGGCTGGAAGTGATTGTTTGGTGGAACTGTTAGAGCAGCAAGATGACGAGGGTGGGGATGGTGAAGGTTCATCTTCGGCAACGGAAATAAGCTTACATGCATTTTTCGGAACATTTAATCCACGCACAATACGGTTGACCAGATGGGTACGGAATTGACCACTATCTGTCTTAATTGATAGCCGGAGTACACATAATTTTGTATATGCATCAGTAGCTTATCGGCTGGTGTACGAAATTTAGACACTACCGGAATTTAGAGTCTTCATCGGAAGCGGTGAGTACCTAACATGTAAAGAGGTTTACAGGCAAGTATCAATAACTATTCAGAATACCACCATTCAAGAAGATTTGTTCATATTGGCAATGGGTGGAGCAAACATTGTGTTGGGAATTCAATGGATGGAGCAGTTAGGTCCCGTTACGACCAATCACAAGGAGCTCACCATGGAATTTTCATTGGGAGATAAGAAAATTCTGTTTCAAGGGGATCCTCATTTATCAGATTCTGAAATTACAAAAACAGGGCTGCGAAAGTTAATTGCACGGAAGGAGATTGCTAATTTTTGCCATCTACGGAGTGAAGAACACGGCGGGGAGACCGAATTTTGGCCGGCCTTGACAAAAATGTTTGAAGAATATGAAGATATTCTTATGGAACCGTCTGAATTACCACCGGACCGCAAGACAAATCATAATATCACGTTACCAACGGGAACGCAACCAGTTAACGTGCATCCGTACCGGTACCCGCACTATCAAAAAAGTGAAATCGAAAAGCTGACCAATGAGATGCTACACCAAGGATTAATCCGCCACAGTATCAGCCCATTCTCACCCCCGGTCTTATTAGTTAAAAAGAAAGACGGGAGTTGGAGGTTCTGTGTCGATTACCAAGCACTGAAAGCAATCACTATTCGGGATAGATTTCCTATACCAACCATAGACAAATTAATGGATGAGCTTCATAGGGCTGTGATTTTTTCAAAACTAGATCTCAGGGCAGACTACCACCAGATACGGATCGCAAATGATGACATTCATAAAACAGCCTTCCGAATTCATTTGGGCCATTATGAATTCACAGTTAAGCCGTTCGGCCTTTCAAATGCACCGGCAACTTTTCAGACGACTATGAACCAATTATTACAACCTCTTCTGCGAAAATCAGTCATCGTATTTTTCGATGATATTTTGATTTACAGTACGTTCAGAGAGGCCCATATGATTCATCTGAAGGAAGTGTTCAAGTTACTAAAGGAACACCGTTTTTTCATAAGGAGGTCAAAATGCGAATTTGGCTTGGAGGAACTAGCATATTTGGATCACAAAATTTCCAGTTCTGGTGTCAAACCCTATCCCGAAAAGATTATAGCGGTAACTGAATGGTCGGAGCCCAAGAACTTGAAACAAATCCGTGCTTTTCTTGGCTTAACCGGGTACTATCGAAAATTCGTATCCAAGTATGCACAGATTGCTGCACCATTGACAAATTTATTAAAGAAAAGAGGATTCAAGTGGTCGGTGGAAGCGAAAAGTGCATTCAAACAACTCAAATCGACCTTGACAACGACAACCGTGCTAGCATTTCCAAATTTTCAGGAACAGTTCGTAGTAGAAACCGACGCTTGTAGCATTGACATCGGAGCAGTTCTGCAACAATTGGAACATCCCATAGCATATTTTAGCAAAAAATTATCTCCACTCCGGCAACGAGCTTCGACGTATTCGAAGGAGTTGTGGGCATTAACAGTCTTCTCGGAAATGACTTCGTCATCAAAACCGATCATGCTAGTTTGAAGAACCTATTGGGGCAAACCATCCAATCTACAGAACAACAATATTTCCTCACACGGTTTCTAGGATTCACGTTCACAATTTTATATAAGAGAGGTAAAGATAACACGGCGGCTGACGCGTTATCACGAATTTCGGAAATAGAAGTGGAAGATGAAATATGGCAATTGATTCTACTGACCAGTACTTTGGTTTCTAATTGGACTGAAAGAATGAAAGAAGAAAACAGTATGGATTCATGGATTCAAGAAATTAAATCAAAAGTTGAAACGAGAGTGGCGGATCTAGATTTTTCGGTAATCGATAACATCTTTTTTTTTTGAAACAGATTCTGCATAGAACCAACATCCGGTCTACGGAAGCAGGTGCTTGAGGAGATGCATAGATCGCGTTCCGACGGACACTCGGGGTTCTTAAGAACATTGAATCGAATACGTCAAAGTTTCTTTTGGAAGGGTATGAACAAGTTCGTCCGAGATTTTGTTTCGCAATTTATCACATGTCAACAAATTAAAGCTGCTGCAGTGAAACCCGCCGGTCTACACCAGCCTCTACTGATTCCACTAGCCGGGCAAGAAGTGGGACAACGTTAAAGATATCATCAACTTATCATCCGGAATCAGACGGACAAACTGAAATCGTTAATAAAACGATTGAGCAATATTTAAGGGCCACGGTGCATGATAATCCGAAAAATTGGGTGGAAGTATTAGCATGGGCAGAATTATGGCATAATACATCATGCCACCATAGTCTGGGATCAACACCATTTCAAGCAGTCTATGGGAGACCACCGCCATAACTGATCGATTACAGAGTAGGTGACTCTAATGTTGAAGCAGTAGACATTCAATTAAGAAATAGAGATCAATGGTTAAAAGAACTACGGAGGAATTTGGAAGCCGTACAAGGCCGAATGAAAAAATACGCAGATTGAGGACGTCGGAATTTTGAATTGGAGGAAAATAACTGGGTATGGTTAAAGCTGCAACCATATCGACAAAATTCATTAAATCGTCGATTGTGTTTAAAGCTCGCTAAACGTTATTATATTGTCCATTCAGAGTATCAAAGAAGATTCGTGCAGTTGCTTATGCATTGGAGTTGCCAAAGGAATGTACAATATTTCCAATATTCCACATAGCCTTACTTAAACCATTCCAAGGAGATCGGCCAGAAATGAAGATAGCACTACCACCAGTAAGCACGGAATCACATCCGATAGCTTGCCCATCAAAAATTATTGCTTACCGAAGGGTCAAAATAAGAGGCAAGGAGACAGACCAGGTATTAGTTGAATGGGTGGGGTTAGACGAAGAAAATAAATCGTGGGAGGAGATGGTTGGGGCTGGCTGAAAATCTTGAGGTCAAGATTTTATCGGAAGGAGGTGGGGATGTTACAATCGACATGGACTTAGAGTTGGTCACGGCTCGTCTTAAGAAGGAATTGGAGTTATCAGAAGAAAGGAACCAACTGGGGACAGAGAAGAACCAACTGTGGTCAGAGGCGACGAAAACGAACCACCAAAAATAATGATTATATCTATTATTAGTAAGCAATAAATTAGCAGTTACAATGTAACCCCCATCGGCTATTATCTCTTTAAATAGTCTAGAATTCTAAATAAAAAGTATTAATTAATTCATCAAAATTCCAGTCTTTAACCTCCGGCTCCTTAGGGAGAAATCTTCCCCAACCTCCAGTTCCATCAAGGAGAATTCTGTTCGCTCGCGCTTACCATCCTCCGGCCTACCATGGCTACACGTTACAACAGTCTTCTTACGCTTTTTAATCTTGAGTTGAAAATAAAATATACAAGGTCTCGGTGTGGACGTATCTAAGACTTGTCTAGGGAGACGATGACGTTGAACTTTTGCTTAACCAAGAATATCCTGGATCATTTACTACTCTTTCTTTTATTTATTTATAAAATTGTCCAAAGATTCATTGTAATGAAAATTGACATCTTTCCTCTTTCAAAAAAAAGGAATGTATCTTTATAATTTTCTTTATAAGTTTAATCTTTTGATTAACAAAGAGTTTAAGTTTTTTTGATAAGGTGTATTAAACATAAGTAAATATAAATTAAAATTGTATATTGAGACTCGAATTTTGAATATCTAACAGTCTAATTATTTTAATAGTGACAATTAACAATTGGATTAGTCAAGTTATTTAAGAGTTTAATCTTTTATTAATCTTCCATTAGAAGAAAAAAAAATACAAGGAATCTTATAATCAAGGAAGGAGTTGGATTTGAAAAACAGGGAATAAGAAATGGCTCCGACGAGGATTTTAGTTTCAGTAAAGCAAAGTATTCACATTTAGCTTTCACACGCAGCAAACCCATTGGGAGAAAAAGAGAACACACCGATGGAGCTGATAAAGTTGGGGTGGCGAAAGTGGAGTAAAACGGACATTATTTCATCATCCACCTCACTTTTCCCCCCACCATTCTCCAATCCAAGTATCCAAACTCCGGCTGCTCTTAAAATTCCATACGAACCTACCATTTTTGCCGAAATAGACAAGTTTATTCATCCTGTTTCTCGATTCGGAGTCTTTGATTGCTTCTGAGATCCAAGGTTCATGTGTGATTTTATTTTATTCTTTATGTTAAGTGTATCGATTGATTTAGATAATCAGATGTTGGGTTCTAATCAGATTGGATTCATTTGGATCCGTTCAATATTTAAATCTAGCATCATCTTCTGTTGTAAATCTCTGAATTTTATGGATTTTCTTCATCTGACTTTTTTCGCATGACTTCATCTTGGCAATAAATACTTTCTTGAATCGAATTTGCCGATTCAAGAAAGGATAAGATCAGCCTGAATGAATCTCGTCTGTGCTGCCTACGATTCATAATTTGAGTGATCTCTGTACGGCAATGCGAAGATAAAAAAACAAAATGTTAAGTAGAACTCTCTGCTTTCTTTTCTTCAAATGCTGCTTTTTTAATTTTAGATTTTCTATTTTATGTCATCATCCATCACCTAATTTCAGGTTTCCACTTTCCATGATGAGTGTATCTAAGAGGATGGAGAGAAAATTCGATATTGAAGATGTTGAGAATTCAGAAGATGATAGAAGAAGAATGAAAGTTGGGTTGATCAATTTGACAGATATTGCTAATTCTACTAATAAACGTGAGAAGCAAAGAGTTGGCTACAGATTTACAACATCAGTATTTATAGAGAGTGTTCGCAACGCTGAAGAAGAACATATTGTATTTGCATTCCGAGAACAACTCGCTGCAAATGATTTATTGCCCGAACAACATGATAATTACAGTGAGATGCTGAGGTCAACCGTTGGTGTCTTTAGATTTTTTTTTCTACCATCTTGGTTTTAGTTTGGAGCTCAACTTCAAATATATCTATGTCGGATTTTGTACATCTTTTTGCAGATTCCTGAAAGCAAGAAAGTTCGACTTTGAAAAGACGATGCACATGTGGGAAGAGATGTTGAAATGGAGAGAAGAATATTCGACAGATAGCATAGTGAAGGTGATCTAACCTTTTTTATCTGTATTTATTAAAACAATATACCTACTAATATGAATATATGATACAGACTTGTGTTAATTCTTAAGGATTTTGTGTTTGGAGAGCTTGAAGATGTTTTGAATTATTACCCACATGGTTACCATGGGGTTGATAGAGAGGGGAGACCTGTCTACATAGAAAGGCTTGGGAAAGTTGAGCCAGATAAACTCATGCAAGTCACTACTATCGAGCGTTATCTAAAGTATCATGTTCAGGAATTTGAAAAGGCCTTCCATGAGAAGTTCCCCGCTTGTTCCATTTCTGCCAGAAGACATATTGATACAACAACGTCTATACTTGACGTGAATGGTGTGGTATGCATACTTTATAAGTTTATATCTTTCTTGTATGAATAAAAAAATCTTTTAATTACCAAGTGTTTGGAATCTGAAGGGAATCTGGTACCACGCCAGAACTTCATTGCGGTTGATTTTTCCACTCGACAGAGGCTAATCTTGTGGGAATTTGCTCAAGTGGGAAAATCCACAGCAATGAAGTTTTATTGAATCCAAATAATCTTGTTTAAGTTTGAATTCTCAAATCGTTGAAACATACCTAGGACATAAGAAATTTCAGCAAGGCAGCAAGAGATCTTTTGCTCAGTGTGCAGAAAATAGATGGAAATTACTATCCTGAGGTATCTGTCCACTTGTGATTGAGTAGATTTTTTTTAAAAAATTTATTCAAAAGATTCATCAAGATTCTGGTAGAATTGATCATATGGTTTTTCTTTATTTTTTTGCAGACATTACATCAGATGTTCATTGTGAATGCTGGACATGGTTTCAAACTTCTGTGGAATACAGTGAAGGGTTTTCTTGATTCAAAAACTGCTTCCAAGATACATGTAAGAAGTTTAAGCAGTTAACTTGAACAGTTCATTTTATATAACTATACGGTTTCTTGTCACTTTAACTAGCCGAGCTCTGCGTAACTATATATTGGCAGGTCCTTGGAACCAAATTTCATGGCAAGCTACTTGAAGCCATTGACTCAAGGTAAATGATCTCTGTTTGGTGTACTTCACGATCTTTCTCTATATCAATTATGAAAAATAGGCAGTGCATTCTTTTCATTATATAGTTTCGTTTCAGACAATTGCCAGATTTCTTGGGTGGTTCTTGCAAATGTCTTATTGAAGGTGGTTGCCTTTCTTCTAACCTTGGACCTTGGAATGATCCCAAGATAATGAAGGTAGTTTTTAACTTTCTCCTCAAAACGAAATTCTGATATTCCTTTCAATTATATTATCAGGATTCAAGAAACTCGTTGAAAACTTAATATCACATGATTTCTTTCATATAGATTGTAACCAGTTCCGAAGACAGATTCTTGAGACAATTCAAAGGGATCTCAAATGGAAAACATGTGAATAACATTAAATAGTTCAAAACATAGATATATATAATTCTCAATTAAAGTAAAATACCCTGACTGTTTGACTATGATATATATACCAGGAAAATGGTGTTACTTCAGTGGAATCAGCATCAGATGATAGCACATCCACTCAATCAACTTTTCCACTTAGTCCAACAGATACAGTTAGTGATGAGGTTATTTGCTCCAATGGCCATTCTGTATCTCACAGATATCAGGATCATTCTTCCCTAGATTGCTTTTCAGATTGTACAGGTAATTTAAGTTTAAAGTGTAATGATATTTCAACAGTTTTTGAATTTTCAGAAAACTTGATGATGGTATATTGGCTAGCTTTGCAGGTGCCTCAAGCGTGGAATCGCATTCTATATATAATGGAAACGAGAAATGTGGTTTGAGATGCCTTCTCAGCTCAATAGTGGCTATTGTTTTGAAATTCTTTTGTATATTAACTCACAAATCCAACTTGGCGCTAGATAAAAACTGTTCTCATTCTTCACCAGTTGATTCAGATGAAATTAAGATTACAAAAGATACAAAAGAAGAGCCAGATGAGCTGTCTTAAAACTACTGAGGATAAGCTGGATGGTATCAGAAACAAGTTTGTTAAAATTCCCATTGAAAAATGAAGAATTACTTCTAGAATCTTGGAATAGGATCAAATCTTTTGTGTGTGAATGTGTGATATACAAAGGCCAGTGTACAAATTAATTACATGTAAAAAAAATCCATTGCATAGTTTTCTACTTTTCTTCTTCTTCTTCACTTTTAGTCTTTACTAGGTATTATATCTGACTGCAGATAAGAACAAAATTTCTTATAAGCAACTTATAAAATAAGAACAAAATTTCAGTGAACTTATCTATTATGAATTCAATAGTGTTTAAATATGTACGGAGATGTGTGCAACTAAAATATTAAAAAATAATATAATTAAAGGACGGTTCAAATGAATTTATACAAACAATATCTAGCGGTATTGTTCAGATGACTTTACAATAGTTTCAAAAAAAAAACTACCGTATTGACTTTGACTTATTCTTACGTGCGAATCACGATGCAAGAATAAATGAATGATATCACGTCTTTTCTTTGTTATTGCATTTTTCTTCTTCTAGCACGGAGAGATATTCCATCCACAGAAATTTATTCGACCTTATCAGCACAGTACTTCACTGTCGATATCCTTTTCCGGTGAGTCTGTCGAACCTGATCGGTATCAATAAATAGATTTAGTGATCTGCCGTTAAACGATTTATTGGATTTTCCGGTCGGTGGAATTTGATCGTATTTTTTTTTATCTGATGATCTGTTTTCTCGCTGTGGATTTCAACTAGGTAAATCTGATCATCCTTGATCTGTTTGATTTTGAAAAAAACAGATTCTTCTTTCATGGCGAGTAAACGTATTCAGAAAGAACTTATAGATTTACAAAAAGATCCACCATCGTCATGTAGTGCTGGACCTTCAGGTGAAGATCTCTTTAACTGGCAAGCAACAATCATAGGTCCTTCGGAAAGCCCTTATTCAGGTGGAGTTTTCTTTATCAGTATCCAGTTTCCTCCTGACTACCCTTTCAAACCTCCCAAGCTCCATTTCGAAACCAAGGTAAAACTTAAAATCAAATCAAATAATCAATAGATGTGTAAGAATGAAAAATACGCAATTCCCAATGTGCATGTTTCAGGTTTACCACCCTAACATAAACTCCAATGGCAGCATCTGTCTTGATATTCTCAAGGAGCAATGGAGCCCTGCTCTCACCATATCCAAGGTTCTCCTTTCTATATGTTCTCTTCTCACGGACCCAAACCCAGATGATCCTCTAGTGCCTGAGATTGCTCACCTCTACAAGAACCAAAGGCCTCGCTACGAGGATTCTGCTCGAGCATGGACTCGGAAATACGCAATGGGGTGATTTAATTACTGATTATTACTATTCTGAATCTTATTATTCCCCCCCCCACCTGCCAATCTGCCATTTATGTGTGTAATCTACATCTGTAGCTTTCTTCAGTTTCTTGTATGTTTGTGCATATAATGCAAAAAACTATTTTTAATTTGAAACGATGTGTTTAGTTTGACCCAAACCCAGTTTTCGAAGGACTTGTTTGACTCGACCCAATCCAACACAGATGCATGCAGCAACTGCACAACTGCAACAGCATCTTTCAGAATCCACCGTCTTTTTCTTCTTCCGAATCACATGACTGTCTGCTCGCCGTGCTCGGTGTGATAAGTGCATATACACTTAGCCGATCCACTTGCCTCTCTTTCTTTTCAGATTTCACCTTTCCTATATGCATAATCTACTTACCACATCATTATCTCCTTTTCACCATCTGATTTGCTACTTCTGACGTATTTTGGGAGTTCGATTTCTATGAGTTTTTCCTTTTTCTTCTTCATTCCGGTGACCAAATAATTTCCACCGACACTTGTTTGGGGTTTGATGGATGAACAACGTAGTCATCAACCGCCGTCGTCTATTTTTGAACAAGATAAGTACATGGATAAAGGTGATGGTGGTGGTAATGGTAAGGAGGATCTACTTCTTTCTGTTTCATCACTTACAGTCAAAATTTCTGGTAAATCATCATCTGGTGAGATCTCATTTTCGACGTCTCCGCATTTAAACTCACCGTCGTCAAATTACTCACCTCCGTCTTCGAAGTTCGTCTCTGCTTTGCAATCCCCGTACATTTCTCCGAGAGCTACACTTACTTCCGAAACCAACACCACGGATGTTACCACCACAACGATTCCGTCTCCCATTTCGACCACTGATTCTCACTCCGATGATGTCCCCACTACTTCTTATACTCCGTCTGAAAGATACGATTTCTCCACCGATCCAAATGAGCAGAAGCCTAAATTCTCCGACGGGGTTCAACCAAGGATATCCTTCTCGTTTCCTGTTCCGAGAATCTCTCTCACCAAGAACTCCGTCACGCCAACTGCCAACGCCAAGCTCCGGAGCTGTGATGTTTACATTGGATTCCATGGCCAGAACACGAATCTGATAAGATTCTGCAAATGGCTTAAGGCGGAGCTTGAGCACCAGGGAATAGTTTCGTTTGTAGCGGATCGAGCCAAGTACTCTAATACACAGAGCCATGACATCGCTGATCGGATCATTTGCTCGGCCACTTACGGCGTCGTTGTTGTTACCGCTTCCAGCTTTCTCAACCCTCACAGCATCGAAGAAATCCGGTTCTTCGCACAGAAGAAGAATCTGATCCCTCTTTTATTTGACATCGATCCGTGTGAGATCACGAAGCTTTTCGAAGGTCATCATCCGGACGAGAAAGATTGGAAAGAGGCATTGGAAGGGTTGTCGAAATGTCGAGATTTCAAACTCGAAGCAAACGAAACCAACTGGAGGAGTTGCGTGTCAAGATCCGTTGAGATTTTGAAGTCGAAGCTCGGAAGGAAAACGTTAGAGAACGAAGACAAGATGTTTGATGTTTTTGCCGAGGAGCAGATGCCATTTCCAAGGAACAGTTTCTTTGTTGGTAGAGAGAAGGAGCTCACGGAAATCGAAGCTGCCTTCTTCGGATGCTGCGACGCCACCGGAGAAAGTGAGTGCCCAAGGCCACTTTGTGAATCAAAAGGATTCGCCGATGAAGAGAGCGACAGAGTCAGAGCCAATAGTAGATACATCAGTTTAGAGATGAGAAAATCCAAGGAACCGCCAACACTGGAAGCCTGGATAGAGCCGGCACCGGCGTTCGGATTTACGGCAACAACTAACGGTCGAGGTTTACAGAAGCAGCGATCGAAGCACAGGAAATCTAAATGGAGCGGCGGCGGAAGTGGCGGTAAGAACCATCATGGAAACACCAATTCCATCTTCATAAATGGATCATCAGGTATCGGG
The DNA here is from genome assembly GCA_001185155.1 of Zostera marina. Classification (NCBI taxonomy): domain Eukaryota; kingdom Viridiplantae; phylum Streptophyta; class Magnoliopsida; order Alismatales; family Zosteraceae; genus Zostera; species Zostera marina. The sequence continues at coordinate 25,524 of LFYR01001508.1, read as the reverse complement.
AAGACGGAGGTCGCTTTGGAGTTTGCATACCGATATACGGAGAGGTACAAGATGGTATTGTGGATAGCCGGAGAAGCCAAATATTTTCGGCAGAGCATACTGAATCTTGCAACGAAGTTGGGTTTGGATGTAAGCGCCGAAGCTGAAAAGGAAAGAGGTCGGATTAGGAGCTTCGACGAGCAAGAAATCGATGCTTTTGATAAGGTAAAAAGGGAACTGTTCAGAGATATTCCTTACTTGGTGGTGATCGATAATCTCGAATCGGAGAAAGAATGGTGGGATGGTGGTGGTAACAAGGATTTACACGACTTGATTCCGAATAACACCGGAGCCAGTCATGTGATCATCACAACTCGTCTGTCCAGAGTTATGGGGTTCGAACCGATGCAACTTGAGCCGCTGTCACTGCCGGAGGCATTGGTTCTGATTAGAGGGAGACGGAAGAAGAACTATGAAGACGGCGAATCTGAAGTCTTGAAAAAGTTAGACGAAAGATTAGGAAGATTAAGCTTTGGATTGTGGTTGATCGGATCACTTCTTTCGGAGCTTGATATAACTCCGTCTGAACTTCTCGAAGCGATTGACAAGATGACAGCACATTTTAACGAATCCTCCGACGAAGGTATGTTCCCGAACAATCCTTTTCTGATCAAAGTCATCACGTTCTGCTTCGCCATCCTAGACCAGAAAGGCAAGAGACGCAATCTAGCCTACAGAATGGCTCTAGCAGGCGGATGGTTCGGTCCAGTGCCGATTTCGTCAAATCTGTTAGCCGCTGCGGCTAATAGTATTCCGACGAAGGAGAAGAATATATGGAAATGGCAGAAGAATTGCTGCTTCTTCGGATGCTATTTGAAATCACACGAACGACGGAGGGAAGTCCAATCGGCAGCCATGCTGGTAAAGCTAGGATTAGCCAGAAGAGGCAATGGTCAGCGTCACAATCAGCATCAGTGTAACTACTGGATTCAATTCCACCCAATCACCAAGCTGTTCACCAAACGGAGAGGTGGGTTAGTCTCAGCAACGGCGAGCGTGGTCGGGACGGCAAGGATGAAAAAACCGGTATCGTCTTACCATCTCTGGTCATCTTCATTCCTGATCCTTGGGTTCAAATCCGAACCACCTCTAGTCCAACTCAAACCCAACGACGCCGTCCAATTCATACAAAACGTCGTGATCCCTCTAGCCATCCAATCATTCATGACTTTCTCAAGGTGCAGGTCAGCGCTGGACCTTCTGAAAGTATCGACGAACGTTCTGGAGGAAATCGAGAAGTCATTCGTCTCGCAGATACAAGATTGGAGGAACCACCGGTCGTTATGCTGGAATAAGAAGAGGAAGAAGAAGAAGAAGAAGAGCAATTGTGGTGGTAGGGAGATTTTGGATGAATATGTGTGGAGTGATGTGACACTTTTGAAGGCCACTCTACTGGAAACTCGCGCTAAGTTACTTCTGAGAGGTGGTCATTTCGACAGCGGCGAGGAGCTCTGTAGGACTTGTATCAGCATCAGAACAGTCATGTTTGGACATAACCATCTCCAGACACTCGCTGCTCAGGAAACTCTGGCCAAGTTGATAAGACTCAGGAGTAAGATTTGATTGTTTTGGAATTTCTTATTCCAATCAATCAACTCATGATTTGTTGTTGTTTCTTGTTGTTTATTTGTTTTCAACCAACCAATCAACTCATGAAGTTCACCTATAATCAATTAGTCTTTTTTTTTTTTTTTTTTTCTTTTTATTTTTTAAAGGCGTATTAGAAATAAAATAAAGAGGTGCAAGACTACAATGATAAGAAAAAAGACAGATAAGCAAACAGCTAAAAGTCAATAGGATGTGTGGAATAGATATGACTTGTTAATCTTTTGCTTGTAAGTCAGTAACCAATAGCGAGACTTCCTCCCATCTTATGATAGCTGTAATTTCCGAACTTAAGCTTTGCGATTTCCTCTCCCACTCGCCGATCTCCACAACCAACTCGTCGATTCTCTTAGCATTGCACTCGTCACAGCCTCGCTCGTGAACGACGACGACAAAATTAACTCGGTCATTAACTCCCGGAAGGACTCCTCCTAGTGGAGCGGCAGCGCTCACAATTTGCTTTCGCAAAATCGCTCGCTATTCTGCGGCTCACGCGGAGCCTCTCGCGGTGGAGCAACGGAAGGAAGGCAGCTGGAGGATTCTATCGTTCGTGGTCAGTTCAAGAGAGAATCCTCTGTCGCTCGCGGAGAGCTGCTCTGTCGCTCGCGGTCGTGGAAGGTGCCCGGTCGAAGGTCGCTCCCACAACTCCGGTGCTCGCTCGCTACACACAGTCCTCGCTCGCGACGGTCAGAGATTCGCTCACCCACGTCAGATACTTTTGCTCCTTCGCTCGTTCGTCCTCAAACTTCCCTTCGCTCGCTTAGGAGGAGGCCGGAGGAGGTCGTCGGAGAAGAAGGAGGTTGCCGCTCGCTGTGTCTCTCTGCTCGCTGTCACTCTGTCGCTCGCTAGGTTGTCTGCAAGGAAAAAAATCTGTGTTGGAGTGGGAGGAGATCGTCGGAGAAGAAGGGGGATGCGTCGCTCACTCGCTGATTGTCCAACTTTCAGACATTTATTAAGATGGTTGAATATCAATAGTTTGAATTTTAATATATGTATTTTAATTTATATATGTCATTAGATGTAATTATAAATAAGATTAAATGATTAGTTATTTTTGAAATCCTGAGCTACTATGTTGATATTTTTAAGATTTTCGGTTTATTTATAATGTAAATTTGTAATGTAATGGATAATTTTAGGATGAAAATTACAAAATTGCAACTACAATCCTTCCTCCCTCCTTCCAAATTACTTGAGTAGTAGTGACTAGTGGCTTTGATTTTGAAAATACTCAAAATAGCATGTAACTGTAAATTAATCTAAAATCGCCACTGGTTCGTGATAAATAATCCGTGAACACAATAAATACTCCGACCGAGCCTTATTGTCTGTTTGTCTAACTACTTCCTCTTCGGATTTTTCTCATCAGCGGGGAATCTAGGAAGAGTCAGTAGTGAATTCACTCTGGAGTAACCTTCAAGGGCGGACCACTCTTCCTCCTCATCAGTAGATATGCAATCGACCAGTCGTCTAGTTGATCGACACCTCTCCGGAACATTGTCCTCTGTAATGTGCTCGATTTCATTAACTTGTCCGGGATGTTCTGATTCAGTGATAGTTGAGAGTTGAATCTCTGCAGGTCTAGGTGATGACTCTGAGTCTGATTCGGTTTTTACTTTAACCTCGACGTTATCTGGACAAGTCTTCGCAACAGATGTTCCTCCGGATTGATCATCAGATGAAGATGGGGGTTTCAAAAACAAGCATACAACGGCACAGTCATCTGTTTTTGATGTTGGGAATTTAAGTCTCCATGCACGCACCGCGCAATCCACGAGAGCTCTGGCGGCAGTTGCCCGCGTCGGGGCAGAATCTATAATGTCCACAGCTTCTTTATTTGAGAGCACATCCCATACCTGTGTTCAACAATGAATCAATCCATAAACACATGGTTTGATCTTGGTACTTACAGATACATGGTTTAATCCGCAATTAAAAAAAATGTTTAGAGTTCAGGTTTAAGCAAGTGAATGAATAAAAATGCATACCCCATCAGTCGCTAAAACTACAAATTCATCGTTATCGTTAAGATGATGATACGAGATGTCGGGCACGGATATCAATCCATAATCCTTGAGACAGAAATCCCCAAAGGCTCTAGCCATAGCAAGACCGGGTGAATCATTGTTGGGTAACCATACACGCGACACTCCAGGCTCGTCCTGCAAGGCAAAAACCCTTCCCTCGCATTGATGTATTCTAGCAGCTTCTTCTGAATATCCAAACATGAGAATCGGAAAATTTTAGGTCTGAAAATAATGATGCAATTGCCAAAGATAGGGTTGAGCATGTAGCATTCAACTTTTCGACACCAAAATATGACATAAATGGATCAAACCAAATACAAAAAAAAGAAGATTAAATGCAGCATACTTGGGAGATTTGGTTTTAAATCAACAGTCAACTGTACAGGAAAAAGGGAATTGTCTTTGCTTCTTGTTGCCAGGACTGCTCTGGAATCTCCAACATTTCCAATTACAAGATCACTTCCCTGGAGAAAGAAATCGATTAGTTCAATTTTCAACAGAGGCATGTTTAAAATTTATATTTGAATTCAACCTTTTTGATGACCGTGACAGTTGTGCTCCCACTGCAAAAACAATCGATATTTGGGTGCAGTTTCAACTCGGTGTCCATCGACTTGAAAGCCCTCAGCATACATTTTCTGAGCACTAAATACAATTCAGGGAGATTTTCACTCTCCTCGACACCGTCTACTGGTTCATGCCAATCCTCAACGACATTAACGGATGCTGTTTCTTCGGAATTCGAACTAATGTTATCATCGTTAACAAGAGCGCCGTCATCGTCATTGCAACACAATTGCCACTTGTCTAATAACTTGAGTGGAAGAGAGTCCCTCACTTTCTTAGCAACCATATGTCCATAGGGACCGTGACCATCAAACACTCCACAGAATATAGTGTCTTCCTTTGAAGCAAAATTCTGAAACAAAAGAGGAGCATAAAGATAGGTTTGTTTCGACCTTAAAAATTAAAAATGGAACCTTGAAAGTTGGAATCTAAAATGTAGTTTGAATTTTTTTGTATGAAGAAAAAAAATCAGCTGCAAAAAACCCACCATTGCGCATAAAGAAATAAAGAAAAAACACAAAAGATTGAGTGAAAGGAGAAGAACAGAATTGGGTCCTACCAAAACCCAAAAGAGGGGATCTGAGATTCAGAATGATACCTCCCAAACAAGCATGGCATCCTGATTCGTCCCCTTCCTGCCTTGCTGCGTGAACAGGCAAGAATTCACACTCGCCCCATTAAAAAACAATCTATTAGACAATCGATGGAGTAAGTTCTCATCATAACACCCATCAGAAACAGCAACACCATTCTGGACCTTGGAGAGATCAGTGGAGACGCCAAATCGAGAGAAAAGCCCTCTCTTTGATTTAGATTTACCGACATTCCTGCTCTCCCGCCCCCTCCTGTTCTTGTTAAGCATGGCGTTGCACCATTTTGTGAGATTGTGTTTTCTTGGTTGATCCGCAGACAGCGATGACATGCAAGATCCCATCTTGTTTCCAGATTTGGGTCGTCTTCGACGGAATGTTGAACGGAGATGGAATAGAAGGTTCAGATGGCGTCGACAGGTTTTGTTTGGCGAACTGTTGGCTCTACACTTTTTTTCTCAGTTGCAGTCAACCAACAAGACCCCAAATTCCACTGAGCACACTATACGAGAAGAGAGCAAACAGCCAGCCACCCTCACACGCTCACACGCATGCGTGATAAGATGAGAGAAGTAGCAGAGTCGTCGTCGTCGACGACAACCTTACGATTTTGAACAACCTTTTTTTCTTCTTTTAAAATAAAACTGAACACTATAAATATTAATAATGTCATTTGACAGTTTGCAAATTGTAATAAATTTCTTTTAAGTATAAAAATGAATATCAACGTTTATAATTTATAACGCAACAAAGTGTTGGGATTGCGTTGAGCAATACTTTGTTTTATGTTGTTCCAAATATGGAAGTAACGAAACCATCAACATGGAAAAATCTCAATATCGAAGGAAATGATCATAAGGGAATGCATCATATCGACAAAAATCGATTTCAATGAAAACAAATTCAAAAAACCACACAAGAGGAACGCGAAAAAAAGGACATATATTGCATTAATAAGATCCTCTTCAGTTGCTGATCCACAGCATGGTGGAAAAAGGAAGTTAAAATTGATTAACTGTCGGCGTCTCCTTAGATAGTAAATATGATTATTTTTATGTGTTTAATTTTTGTATACCTTAATTTTTTAATATATAAAACAACTTATTTAAAAAAAATAAAAGAAACATTAATAAGAATTTTAGTGCAAGTAAGTCTTTAGATAGATGAACGGAAAGTCTCTGGTTGGAGTCTAATATTTCTCTTAAGTCCGGCGATGCAGACCAGAGCGAGGTCATGGCCGTACTCACCCTTACATAGAACATTTAGACACAATCTAAAAGACTAAAACTTAATTTAAATTAAAAATAAACAAAATGATGTTTTCAAACATTTAGATTTAGGTTTTAAGATCGAGTTTCTTTTTTTTGCAAACATTGAGTGATCGAACATTGATGCCAAACTCCTCTTGACGGTCTTATTTCCACGTTTGTGATTTGAATCTGTCGAGCTCCCGATTCCGACGACACATCCAGCCATTTTTTTCCGACGACTCGACGATTGGTATCTGCAATCTTCCGTGATCTGGTCAGATCTATCCGATTTTTTATAAAATCCATTTAATCGTCTTATAATCTTATCCGTTTAATGAAAAACTAAGTAAGTACTAAGTACTTAGGACTTTGAGAGTTAAGTAAGAGCAAAATGCAATCTATAATTTTTTTTTTAATATAAATTACGTGATACATAAGTAAATAAAAATCATAAATAGAGACAATAATTGTGAAACTACCTTACCAGTGATGGTAACTGATTCATTGGCATTGAATTCTAGGTGTCCAAGATTGGTGAGTAGGCCATGGATGGAACTGTGAATGAAACACATGCATGTTATTTAGTTGTTTTTTGTTAGTATGTCCGGATCTTGTCCAACAAAGACCAACCATTGTTAAATAATGGTGGACGCACACAAACCCACTCAATCGGGCAATGGTCGCATTTGATCTTACCTCATTTTATTTAATCAAATCAACTATTTAAAAGTAAATCCAAGAACTGGCTGGCAATTTGGTGAACAAATCAATTTAAAAGCAATATTCATAACTTGTAGAACAAAAATACTCACCAAACCTGTTAATTCACCATCAGACGTCATTAGATCCGGTGAATCCGTCATTATTGTTTACACATAAGCTATTCAATGAAATGTCTATCTATCCTCACCATGTCTTTTTTTCTTTTTCCCTGTCCTCGACTCTTCCAATTCGATGAATTAATGTCTGTCTTAAAGTTAAAATATATCAGGTTTCAATCTTTTATAATATCCCCGACTCTTCTCCGGCATAAGTATTTGGGTATTGGAAGATGATTGCAGGTTTAGGGGCCGACCGGCCGGGTGGCAATATCCGATTGTGGAGAGGTTGAATGATCGATAAGTTTCCATGGTATGACAGTAATTTTAAATTAATCATAAGGTTTTATTTGGAATAAAAAAAATCGAGGGTGTTTTTAAAATATACAGAACGCGGAGTCAAGTCATAAAGTCGGTCAACCCTGCTTTTTGTTTGTTTGAGTTCAACGTCAACAAAAACGTCTTGCACTCTTGCATATCCAACCAGACAACAGAGAAATTTCGTTGCAACCCACGATTTTTTTGATTTTAAAACGATTTAGGTGTAATTTCATATAATTTTAGGGCTTTTTTCAATAAAATTTCCAGTAATTTAATGAAACTAAAATTCCTAATTTAAAAGCCCTAAAAAATTCCCACGATTGTCTGATTCGTCTCCCCTTCTCCCCACTTCTTCCGACTTCCTTGTTTCCACCATCGCCTAGTCCGTCGCTCACCGCCCTTCAATTCTTCGTCTCCTCTACGTATGTTTACTGTTGTAGTTATTTTTCTTCTCTTCTCTTCCCTTTCCTTTTTTTTTGAAATTCTGATTCTCCAATCTCGATTCTCTATTTTATCTATGGATTCTGGAATTATAATTGTCTTACATTTCTGATTTCTATAATTTTGAATTTTGGAATTATGATTTCTTATATTTTATATTGATTCTGATTAGAATGATTTCTTATATTAATGTTTCTTTCTCCCTTGCACGATTCAGATCCGCCACAGTCATTTACCCTTCTCCGTCCCTAATTTCTGATATCTACTTTTTTCCCCTTCGCCCGGAAGGATGTTGGAGCAACTTCTCATCTTTACCCGGGGAGGTCTCATCCTATGGACTTGCAAGGAATTGGGAAACGCTCTGAAAGGATCTCCGATCGACACCCTGATCCGATCTTGTCTTCTTGAGGAAAGATCGGCAGAGACATCGTACCAATACGACTCCCCTGGTGCAGCCTACACCCTCAAGTGGACATTCCATAACGATTTGGGACTTATCTTTGTTGCTGTTTATCAACGTATCCTTCATCTTCTTTACGTTGATGATCTTCTCGCCTCTGTGAAGAAAGATTTTTCCAGTATTTATGATCCCAAGAGGACTGCGTACAATGATTTTGATGAAGCGTTTCGGCAGCTGAGGGCTGAGGCCGAGGCCAGAGGTGAAGAGATGCGAAAGATGAAGCAGTCTGTTGGAAGAGGTCCTGTTGTGCGTGGAGGAAAAAAACAAGGACAGATCAGAGATGCAAAGAACGGTTTGGTGCAGGGTGTTGGGAAGAAAGGAGGGAAGAGTGGTAAGAGCGGAGGAGGGAAGGCTGATTCCAATGGAGACTCAGGGAAAAAGAACGATTCTGAGAATCGTGATAGTAAGTCTGCTAATGGACATACAAGTAATGGTTATGTAGATGATACTCGTGTAGTTTTAAAAAGCAAAGAGAATAGTATTTCCTCCTCCAATGGTGGTGCCTTCGATGTAAATAAGTTACAGAAGTTGCGGGCCAAAGGAAATAAGAAAACAGGGGATATTAACACTGTAACTAAGGTCTCTTCTAATATAAATGCAACCAAGAAAAAACCAACTAAGTTGAATAGGGTTTGGGATGATGCTCCTTCAAAAGCGAAGCTGGATTTCACAGATCCGGTCGATGGGAGAGGGGATGAAAAAGTGCAGGTTGTGGTGGCAAATGAGGGTGAAAGTATGATGGACAAGGATGAAGTCTTCAGTAGTGAGAGTGAGAACGAGAGTGAGGGTGAGCAAGTTCACAATGCTAAGACTGGTGCAAAGAAGAAGGGTTGGTTCTCCTCAGTTTTCCAAAGGTAAACATCTCATTCTTTGTTAATTTAATATAAATCTGTAGAAAAAAAGAGAGTAAAGTAATCATGCAGTAAAGTGAATAATTTCCAGATTGCTGGTTTTTTGGACTTAGTCAACCAAGTAGAACTGTAGAATAAGATTTTCTTTGGGACAATTTGAGTTAAAAGTTAAACCAGTTTCATTAACAATGTTTAATTATTTTGTAGTCAGCGTTAAACGTCAAAATATATTGTTTTTACTCTTGAGAATGAATAAGCAACTATAAGATAAGGTATAATATATATTTTTTAATTCACTTAATCTAAAAGGCTAAATAATCTCTGTTACGTATATATTGGCTAAGGATAGGAAAATTCCAGGGTTTTTAAAAGTATAATGGATACCTGTTAGTGCAACATAGAATGAAAGTTAACAATATTAATAAATAATGTCTTTTCAGCTGGCTAGCCTTGTAAGAACTAAGAATGCATTAAAGCATGATAAATATATTCTTAATTTCTCTCAGGTGCATCTATGGAAGTTTCTTGTGTAAAGGGACCTGGAATCTAGATTTTATGATTTGAGTACTTAACTAATAAAGATTCTGTTTCGTTCGATAGATAGTTTTTTGTTTGGATAAAATAGTAGGCTTGCAATGCCATTTATATAGATTTTGAAATTTTTTTGAAACATGAAACTACATGCTTTTTATTTGACTTTTGTCGCGTTATTTCCAAAATCCCATAAAAGGGAGTAAGCCGTAAGGGATTAACAGTAACTAATGTATCATTTTTCTTTCAGCATTTCTGGAAATGCTGTTTTAGAAAAGTCAGACTTGCAACCTGCTTTGAAGGCTCTTAAGGACAGACTGATGACCAAGAATGTGGTATGTGTGATGTTAGTTTCTTCATTTTCTTTTACTTCCGTTGTATATCGCTAATGAATCAAGCAAATATTATCATTTTCAGGCTGAGGAAATTTCTGAGAAGCTTTGTGAATCAGTAGCGGCTAGCCTTGAGGGTAAAAGACTAGGTTCTTTTACCAGGATTTCTTCTACTGTCCAGGTCAGAAGTTTTTCATTTTCTTATACCTTCCCATCTCTTTAAAATATTTGTAGTTTGGATATATTTTATATTTATATTTTCAAATGAATTGAGAAACAATAACCTTGCAAAAAAAAAATACTTTTCTTTGTAGTTAGGATACAAATATATCCTTCGAGTCTTTTCTAGTGGATTTTGAAAAATACAATTATTTTGGAATTTTTCTTGTTTAAAATTGTAACATTTATTTTTTAATCATGTGGATATGTAATGTAGCCCAATGCTACACCTCTTTTATTACAACAAATAAACCTTGGTCCGAGTTCACTCGAGCGGCGCCATAGCTCAAGTCATTTAATTTGAGCTTGGACTCTCATTGTGGATTTTCACTCTCACACAATGGGAGTGTAATAAGTATATATTAGGGGTTAGGTAATTTAGATTTTATTGATACATTGAAAGGTACTTTCCTATCATTTTTTCTCCCATTTTCTTATGATCGTCCTTATTCTTCTAGATCTTTTTAATCTTCTGAAGTTGGTTGATTGTGATTCCAACTTCCTCATCAATTCAGATTGCTATTTTCAAACTTCCTCATCAAATCAGATTGGTGGATTCCAATCTAGTTCTAGATCAAGCATTCAGAAATCACTGTGATAATTCATTTTATATGAAAAAACTTCTTCAGATCTCACAGATCTGATCATATCATACCAGTTAGCCTACATAAATATGCATTAATATTTAATACTATCTAACTGATAAAAATTACAGGTAGCAATGGAACAAGCTCTTGTTCGCATTATGACTCCAAAACGATCTATTGACATTTTGAGGGATGTCCATGCTTCTAAGGAGCAGGGGAAACCATATGTTATTGTTTTTGTTGGCGTCAATGGTGTTGGAAAGTCTACTAACCTTGCTAAGGTATGCATCATGGGCCTTGTGGCAGTTAATATCGAAATATAATAATCAATTATATTCTGAAAACTTAAAAGAGTCTTAAACTCAGTGCTCTTATAATTACAGGTTGCTTACTGGCTTCTGCAGCATAATGTCAGTGTAATGATGGCAGCATGTGATACTTTTAGGTCCGGTGCTGTTGAGCAGCTACGTACACATGCTCGCAGACTTGATGTAAGTTTGAACTTTAAAGTCTTTAAATCTGAGTATATGAATTATTAATTCGATTTTATCTTCAGGCTTCACGTAACATCATACATTTTTTATGCACCTTATAGTTTAGATTTCCATTTTATTTTACACATTCATGTGCCATAGCCTTGTTTCACATGGAAAATCCAACATGTTATGTTATTTTCAGATACCTATTTTTGAGAAAGGATATGAAAAAGATCCTGCTGTGGTAGCTAAGGAAGCAATTCAGGAGGCTTCTCGTAACAATTCAGATGTTGTTTTGGTTGACACAGCTGGAAGAATGCAAGTACTAATTCATCCGATTACTGTGTTCAATTTGATTTTCCTTTTTTGGCATTTATGTTCCGTTGTTAATTTAAATTTTATAAATAAATAAACGTGTTCAGGATAACGAACCTTTGATGCGAGCCCTCTCTAAGCTTATCAATCTGAACAATCCAAATTTGGTTCTTTTTGTTGGCGAGGCTTTAGCTGGAAATGATGCTGTCGACCAACTTTCAAAGTTCAATCAGGTATCCAAATATATCAAGACATACATATTATGTATTTAGGTGTGATTGTTTTCATCTGTTCATTTCTAATTAACATAATATTCAGAAACTTGCCGATCTTTCATCCTCGCCAACTTCAATGTTGATCGATGGAATTCTGTTAACAAAATTCGATACCATTGATGACAAGGTATCATAATACATTCTAGTATTCTACCACTGTTGGACGAGATTTGTTTTCATTCTACAAACTTGTTTATGAGATTCTATTTATGTATCGCAGGTTGGGGCAGCTCTTTCTATGGTCTATATTTCTGGAGCTCCAGTGATGTTTGTTGGGTGTGGGCAATCTTATCCTGATCTCAAGAAACTTAATGTCAAGTCCATTGTCAAAACACTTTTAAAGTGAATAGTTTAGTGCCTCTACAGTTGCACTTCACTCCCGGTCATCTTGATCTTTGTATCAACGTAATAACTAATAATCCTTCTTATTGTGGAATAAACTATTTAAATAATATAGTTTCTTACTTTCTAATTTCTTTCTATTCGTTGTTCAGTAATTTATCTATTTCAAATTTTCACTATTTGTCATTTTGCACAAAATCTGATATCGTTTTCAGTTTTTCAGATGCTTTAATATAAATTATTTAATTAATTTCAATTTTATGACGTAACTAGTCTTGTTCGCACACAAGATTTTTTATGCCTCTTCATAATATAATCGACAGTTTTCGCTTTCATATTTAGTTTATTCCTTTTATTTGTATTTTTTGTTTTAAATTTGTTTGTGGGTATTACAAGGATTGGGGTGATAATTGTCAGGGAGAAGAATGCAAATGACCCCATAAGGGCTTAGTCAGAAACATCACAACACACAAGTACAAACATGCAAATAACCTCATAAGGGTTAATACATAAATGATCCCATAAGAGATGTATAAATATAAGTAGAATCTATCAAATATATTATCCAAGAATTTCTACATCATCATCTTCTTTCTTCTTCTCCTTCTCCGATCGTTACTTCCTCAACCTCATCAATCTCTCAACATGGTATCAGAGCGTCAGACTCTTCACTGGCCACATTCCTTCAACTCTATCTCCGAACACACCCTAGCGACCTTCCTGAATGAACCTAGAAACATACAGGCCAACCACGTAACCACTGAGTCACCTCCATTGCCAAACTCTGAACTTTCCAACGATCTCCTCGATGGAACAGCAAACAATCCCCACCATCTTCCAACCTCCTACAACATCAACTCTCTATTTCGAAACCCCATGAACAAGATCGATTACATATGTTGGAAATCTCACTTTCTCGGAGTACTCAAACTCCATGATCTATCTCACATCATCGACAAACCAGATCAGAAATCAGAGACTATCACCGGAGAAAGCAATACTGACTGCAGCAAGTGGCTAAAATCAGACCAACTCGTTCTCACCTGGATCAGATCAACGGTTTCTCCTTCGGTCCAAGCCATGATTCTCCATTGCACCACAACAAAAGAAGTATGGCAATTACTCGACCAGTTTCTTTCACCATTGTGCAGTATCCACCTGAAATCATTGCGGACAAAACTCCGAGCTACCAAGAAGAAGGCCGACATTACCATGTCGGAATACTTGATGGATATAAGAACCACAGTCAACGTTCTTCGTGCTGTCGGTTCCTCAATAGAGGAAGAAGAAATCATCGGCTATGTCGTCGACGGTCTCGACGAAAACTACCGAAGCTTCCTCACACATCTCTACTTCAATCTGGCAACTTCGTTTGATGAACTCGTAGGCCATCTCCTTCAAGAAGAGGATCTACTGAAAAGAACAGGGCAATCCGTCAACCTAATAGCCTTCGTTGCTCAACAACAGAGTCCCATGGTGAGACCCAGCACCACGACGTAACCAACAGCTGGAACTCCATCGCCAAATCAACTATCACCAGAACGACTACAGGGGACGCGGGCGCTCTCGAGGATATCGTCCCCATAGCGGCAGATTCAACAGAGGACCCAACATAAATTACCAACACTATCCACGCGCACCGGTTTATAACGTGCCACCAAGCAACTATCGTCACCCGGGACATTTCTCACCGCCACTCCTCCCGACTCCAGCCTCAATTGGAGATCAAGTCTGCCAAATCTGCAATAACGCAGGACATACAGCAAGAACATGCAACAATCGTCGTAACTCTGCCTACAACACTCGGCTGATCAGCGATGAACTGAGCGCGATGTCACTCACAAGTAGCGCTCCATCAGTGAGCTCGGACAACTCTTGGTTGTAAAGAATCGATATATCTAAGGATTCTAAGATAACCGATGTCAAAGAGCATATCAATGTATAAAGCAGAATTTTCAGAATGAACCAAATTGATCAATGCATAAATAATCATAGAATCAATATATTCATGATTGAAAAGAAAAGTATTTGATTAGAGTTGAATACTGTAGAATTGAAATTTTGGAAATTATAAAACAGAATTAACAGAAAAGAACTATCAAGAAGTTAAACGTGAAAGAACGAAAAATCTGGTTTACAACAGGTAATGAGTGATAATACACATTGAATGAAAAACAGAATTGGAGTCTACAGAATGAAATTAAAACTTGAATTAAAAGAAACTGATTTGGATGGATGTAATTGAATCAGATGACCGGAATTGAAGAAAAGAAATGAAACCTGGAATGAAAAACAACACAGAAAAGGAAAGATTACCTAAAATGAATTGAAGACGAAATTGCACTGAGATTGGTCGCAGAAAATCAGAAAGGGAGAAATTGAACTTTTTTTCCGTGTCTTCCCACTGTTCGTTGTGTCCTTTTTATAACCTTTCCCATTCTGTTATTATTGGGCAGTTTATTTGTAATTTATTCGGGCCAGCTTATCCATTTATTTGGGTAACGGATCCTTTTCTTTCACATTGGTGTCTCGACAGCGGTGCGTCTAACCACATGACACTGTCTCTGGATTCGTTCTCCGTCTCCCAGCCATACCAAGGTAAAGACACTGTCATGGTAGGTAATGGTGCTCAACTCTCTATCCTCAGACAGGGGACAATTTCAATCCAAACCTCTCTTGGCCTCATCTCCGTCCCCAACGTATTATACGTTCCCGGCCTACATAAAAATCTACTGTCTATTCACTCTCTTTCCCATGATCTGAATTGTATTGTTTTGTTTGACAATGTTGGGTTCACCGTCAAGGACAAGGAGACGAGAACTACTATGATGTGTGACAGTAGCGGTCAGGGGTTGTATCATTTGGAGAACTCCGGAGCAGGCACAACCAACCTCAAACAAGCATGCGCCTGCACGAGAGTAACCTCGGTGATATGGCATCGCCGGTTGGGCCATCCGGCGCAACCGATTCTATCAAGCATCTTGAATTCAATAGCACCAGCATCCGTTGATCGTCGACCATCTACTCTCCCTTTCTGCCTAATATGTGCGTTCAATAAAGCAAAGAGACCGGCATTTTCACATCGTTCATACACTGCCAAAGAGCCACTGGAGATCCTCCACCTTGACCTATGGGGGCCGGCCCTGGTCATCTCCAGGGAGGGGTTCAAATACTATGCGTGCATAGTAGATGACTTCTCCAGGTTTACCTGGTTCATCCCCCTCACTCAAAAATCCGATTTCGTCTCGCAATTCCTTATTTTCTGTAATTTTGTTGAACGATCCTTTCCCTTCAAAATTAAAACTATTCAATGTGACGCCGGCGACGAGTTCGTCAGTCACACATTTCAAAATTATTTAGCCAAACAAGGAATCAGACAACGGTTCTCATGTCCCTGCACGCCGCAGCAGAACGGCGTAGCAGAACGAAAGCATGGCCACATTGGTGATGTTGGCAGATGCTTTCTCAATCAGGCATCACTACCACCTGAGTTATGGGCAGATACGTACGCGAGCGCCACATTTACGATCAACCGGCTGCCATCAGTCACAACCAACAACAAATCTCCCTACAACATACTCTACAAGCGAAACCCAGACTACTCGATCCTACGCACAGTTGGGTGCTTGTGTTTCCCCATCACCCCAACTCACAGAGAACCAAACTTCAAAATATCTCCACCCGGTGTGTTTTTATCGGTTATTCGACAATGCACAAGGGATATAAGTGCAAAGATCTGTCGTCGGGCAGAGTTTCAATCTCCAGACATGTTCTCTTCGACGAGAACACGTTTCCGTTTCAGCAGTCCTCAACGGCAACCCAAAAAGAAGAACTAGCAGAATCACATTTCCGGCAACTGTCACCTGCGCTACTCCCATCACCTACACGACTATGTACAACATTGACAGGAAATCCGTCATCAGGAAATCACCATCGATCAACATCGAGTCCAACACCAACATATCTGTATCGATCAGTTGACACAGAAGACATCAGTCCAGAGCACTACTCAGACAGTAGTTCTGCACACAATACCGATTCCAATGAGGAAACAGAATCAAATCGTCGTACCATCTCGCCGCTCATCAATCAATCACACTACCCAAGAAGATCAAACAGAATCGGCACACCACCAGTCTGGGCGAAAGACTATGAAATGGAAACAGAGCGGCAAGGCAGGACAGAGTGCCAAAGTCTGATGGCCAAAACAACAAAATCAAAAACAACAGGACCCCCCAACAACACGGTTATCGGGTCGCCCAAATCAAGGAAAGAGGGATCCGAAGGACGACACTACAACAGATCTCCTAAATCTGTTATCCCCAAATCAGACAATCGGTCAAACAATCTGAATGGTTCGAATACCCGAGATCAGGAGATCATCATCTCTAACTCATCTGATCGGGAAGCAAAACACGCCGGCAATCTAAACAGAGGAACATAACCCACCTCCGTCAGAGAAGCACTGGCCAGCCAGCCATGGACAATCGCAATGAAAGATGAAATCAAAGCACTGGAGATCAATAACACATGGAGACTAGTCCAGCGACAAGAATGGATGAACGTTGTGGGTTCGAGATGGGTATTTCGAAAAAAACAGAACTCCGACGACACATTAGACAGATACAAAGCCCGGCTCATGGCCAAGGGATTTCATCAGAAATACGGGGAGGATTACGATCTCACATACAATCCGGTGGTGAAGGCAGCCACCATTCGGACAATTCTAGCCATAGCAATGTCAAGGCAGTGGAAGTTGCATCACCTTGACGTCTGCAACGCTTTTTTGAATAGAAACTTAAGAGAAACGATATACATGGAGCAACCCCCCGGCTTTACAATGAAGCCTACAACAACAAAATCTCACGTTTGCCTCCTCCAGAAGGCAATCTACGGCCTGAAACAGGCGCCAAGAGCATGGTATCAGCGAATGAAGAATTTTCTACAGGAATGCAAATTCTTCAATGCAACGTCAGATTCGTCTCTGGTTATCAGGCGATATCAAGGGAAGGTGATCTATGTGCTCATCTACGTGGATGACTTTGTCATCACAGGAGACTGTGAAACAGAGGTGAGGGAATTTATTCAATCTGTCTGCCAACAATTTCGCTGCAGAGATCTAGGAGAACTCTCGTTCATCCTAGGACTGGAAATAAAAACAACGGCAACATCAACCAAAATTTCACAAAAGAAGTATTCGCGAGACCTCCTCAGAAAATTTAAGATGACCGAATCAAAACCGGTCTTCACACCGTCAATCCCATGCTCACACCTATCGGGAAATACCGGAACACCACTGCAGGATCCAACTCCCTACCGAAGCCTGGTCGGAGCACTACAATACCTGAGCATTACACGGTCAGATATCGCGTACGCAGTCAATCAGGTCTGCAAATTTATGCAGACGCCGACGCCGACTCACTGGCAGGCGGCCAAGAGAATCCTACGTTATATCAAGGGAACACCGGACTTCGGATTAGTTTTCGTCAAATCGTGTTCGACTTATCTGAACATCCTGGTGGACTCGGACTGGGCAGGGGATCCAGATGACAGACGCTCCATCACAGGGTCGTGCGTTTTCCTTGGGCCAAATCCGGTTGCCTGGATGTCGAAAAAGCAACCAACAGTCTCAAGGTCGAGTGCGGAGGCCGAGTACAGGGCGATTGCACACGTCACGGCGGAACTTAGATGGTTCTGTTCACTTCTTCGAGAACTCGACATACGTCTCAGAAATACACCGGTAATCCACACCGATAGCAGGTCTGCAATCTTCATGGCCTCAAATCCGGTCATCCAGGCAAAGACAAGACATATAGAGATCGACTACCACTTCATCAGGGAATTTGTCATCAGAGGAGATATTCGGCTAAAATTTGTGCGATCGGATGATCAAACTGCCGACATGTTCACAAAAGCCCTTCTGGCGTCACAGTTTCAACGACACCGGCAACGTCTGCGACTCGCCGGCATCGAAGGGGGGTGTCAGGGAGAAGAATGCAAATGACCCCATAAGGGTTTACTCATAAACATCACAACACACAAGTACAAACATGCAAATAACCCCATAAGGGTTAATACATAAATGACCCCATAAAGGATGTATAAATATAAGTAGAATCTATCAAATACATTATCCAAGAGTTTCTCCAGTATCATCTTCTTCTCCTTCTCCGATCATTACTTTCTCAACCTCATCAATCTCTCAACAATAATAACATATACGATTCGTAAAAATATATAACACAACACGATTTTAACACGAACACGATACGTTCATAATAATGTCAGTGTCGAAAGTTATGATACGATTAATAATAGTGTCGGTTTATTTTTAAAAACAAGACATGATTATATGACTGGATAACACGAAAATATAATATAATATAATATTATTAATTAACTATGTTTATCGTTTATATAAAAGTGTAAAATAATATTTTTATGTAAAATCTTTTAAGTTTTAAACAAAATATAGTACTCATAAAATAACAACGGTAGAATATGAATAAAATAGTAAAATTTACCTATAGATAATTATTATTATTAAAATAATTGTGTCTTGTTTTGTCAATCGTATTAATGAAAAAATTAGTCGTATCAACCGTATTCGTGTCGTGTTATATGAATTAACATGTCTAGTTGGGAGTGTTTGGTTGGACTTAGGGGTGAGAACGAGGCGAGTCACCCAGTACGCGTGCCCGGTTGGTAGATATTCTGCCTCGTTTTCATTTTTTCTTGCCCCATTGCACCGGTCATATTTTGGGTGGGTCTCGCCATCTCGAGGCCGGGTCGTCCGGTTTTAATTTTTTTAATATAATTTATTATATTAGATTAGATATAAATTATTAAAATTATAAATTTATTAGATTTTTAAACTTATTTCTCATTTCCTTATGTTTATTTTAGATTACTTTTTATGTAAAAAGTTTATCTATTTTAAATTTTTAACCTTACTCTTTAAGTGTTAAAACTAACCACCTAAGATGGCTTCGTGGTCAAAAGTAACCACCAAGCCTAGTCATTAGGTGGTTAGGGTGTGTTAGGGGGTACATTTTCCTAATTTGCCCTTCATTAGTAAATTATGTTAGGTTTACCCATACCCGGTAACCCGCTACAATGACCCGGCAAACCCGATCTTATTTTCTTTTGCCCCAATCCCTTCTACCGAAGCCAGCAACGGAGGAGGACGCCCGGAGGAAAGAGCGTGTACGGACTGGAATGGGTTCAGAGGAGGACCTGGAGATGATGGAGACCCAACGTCGCGAGCATGCGGAGGTGAGGAAAAATGCTATGAATTGTGTTATTTTAGGAGGTACCCAAATGGAGAAGAAAATTCCCAATCCCGCTTCAACTCCAGAATCACCAGCTCCAGCGGGGACTTCAACAGAAGCAGAGGATAACAGTAGCATACCGGAATCATTCTACACAAATGGCGGACTAAAGCTTCGTATAGTCTGGACAATCAGTTTATTAATCGCAGCTTCTACACGACATTACCTCCTCCGACCCATAATCAAAGACTACCCGACACTGTGCAGTCTGGTGTTGACTGATGCCGACGACCAAGGCACTTTGACGATGGGCAAAGAGCAGCTACGTGAATTCCGGGAGAAACCTTTGGCAACATCGGCATCTTCAAGTAGAACCTAAGTTCCAGCATCAAATATGAAACTCAAGAAGACACGACTGAGAAGCTCGAGAAGAAAATCTCGAGCAAGGATAAGAAGTATTATTTAATTGATCCAGAGGACGTCGGAAATGGAACATCGAAAAGACAATCCGGCAAACTGGATAAAGGAAGGGAAGGACGATGGGTACATTTTTTTTTGCCCGTTATTGCCAATGGCACAATATAGAAAATTTAATTAACTTTCAAGGGTAAAATAGTCATAAAAAATGTAGGTGATTAGTTTTGACAATTTTCCCTTTCCCTTTTACTTTTATTTTTATTTTTACTTTTGTCATTTAAGTACATGCTGGATTGGGCAGTGGCCAGTGGGGCCTGGGTGGGACATTTAAAACAACAGATTATCCAATAATTTTATGACAAACTCAGCCTTGGAAGTTTCTAGAAAGTCTATAAATAAATAAATAAAATGTTTACCTCACAAGTCACAACGATACCACGTGTTATTATCGGACTGGGCTTAATTTCTGCGTTGAAGATTTCGTATTTCAGTTTTTTCCAAACCTTTTGAAGTTTCTAGAAGCTACAATCATTCTATATAAAAACCTCCATTGATCAATGTAACGAACCCTAGAATATTTTCTGTTTTTGCATTCTCTTCGATCGTTCAACTTTTTTCTTCAGAGAAGATGGCCGCGTCAACCGAGATCGAGACCTTCGCTTTCCAGGCTGAGATCAATCAGCTGCTTAGTCTCATTATCAACACCTTCTACTCGAACAAGGAGATTTTTCTCCGTGAGCTCATAAGCAATTCTTCCGATGTGAGTTCATTCGTTTTTTTATCTTGCTCTCTTTGGAATTTCTTATTTTCGCTCTTGTTGATCTGACTGCTATGTTTTCCTTTTGTTTGCGATGTTTAGGCTCTTGACAAGATCAGATTCGAAGGTCTCACTGACAAAAGCAAAATGGAGACTCAGCCGGAGCTATTCATTCACATTGTCCCGGATAAGATTAACAATACTCTCACGATCATCGATTCTGGTATCGGAATGTCAAAATCTGGTATGATTAGGTTCTTATTTTCTAATCGATCCGTCCTTTCTTTTCAATTCTGATGCAAATTTTTTTATCTGTTTTTAACTGACGTTTTTATTTCCAGATTTGGTTAACAACTTGGGTACGATCGCGAGATCGGGCACGAAGGAGTTCATGGAAGCTATCGCTGCTGGAGCTGATGTCAGCATGATTGGACAGTTTGGAGTTGGATTTTATTCAGCATATCTTGTTTGCGAGAAGGTTATCGTAATCACCAAGCACAATGATGATGAGCAGTACATTTGGGAGTCACAGGCTGGTGGATCTTTTACCGTCACCCGCGATAGATCTGACGAGAAACTTGGAAGGGGAACGAAGATGATTCTCTTTCTCAAAGAGGATCAGGTATTTATTTGTTTTTAGTTGATGATTTGTATTTTTGTTTTATGTTTCAATAAATTTCCGTTAACTGTTTTTTATTATTATCTCTATTATTTGTTTTGACCATTTTTACTATATTTTTTCATGTATTGTATTATTTTTACTATATCTCGTTTTGTGCATTGTGTTATAATGGTACTTTCTTAACCATTATTTTGTAAAAAATGTAGTTGGAATTTCTTGAGGAGCGCAGACTCAAGGATTTGATTAAGAAGCATTCTGAATTCATTAGCTACCCAATTTCTATTTGGATTGAAAAGACCTCTGAGAAGGAGATTTCTGATGATGAGGATGAGGATGAAGTAGAGAAAAAGGAGGAAGAAGGTAAGATTGAGGAAATTGATGATGAGAAAAATGAGAAGAAGAAAAAGACTATCAAGGAGGTGTCCCATGAATGGTCTTTGGTGAATAAACAAAAGCCTATTTGGATGAGGAAGCCAGAAGAAATTACCAACGATGAGTATGGTGCTTTTTACAAGAGCCTCACTAACGATTGGGAGGAACACTTGGCTGTGAAGCATTTTTCTGTTGAGGGTCAGCTTGAGTTTAAGGCCGTTCTTTTTGTGCCAAAGAGAGCTCCATTTGATCTCTTTGACACAAAAAAGAAACCTAACAACATCAAGCTTTATGTCAGGCGTGTCTTCATTATGGACAACTGCGAGGAGATAATTCCTGAATATCTTAGTTTTGTCAAGGGCATTGTGGATTCAGAGGATCTTCCACTCAATATTTCTAGAGAAACTCTGCAGCAGAACAAGATTCTTAAAGTTATCCGCAAGAATTTGGTGAAAAAGTGTATTGAACTCTTCTTTGAGATCGCTGAGAATAAGGAAGATTACACCAAGTTTTATGAAGCCTTCTCAAAGAACTTGAAGCTTGGCATTCACGAAGATTCTGGAAACAAGGACAAGCTTTCACAGTTGTTGAGGTATTATTCGACCAAAAGTTGTGATGAAATGACTAGTCTCAAGGATTACGTGACCAGAATGAAAGATGGACAGTCTAACATTTACTACATCACTGGAGAGAGTAAAAAGGCTGTTGAGAACTCGCCATTTTTGGAGAAGTTGAAAAAGAAGGGGTATGAGGTTCTTTTCATGGTTGATGCCATTGATGAGTATGCTACTGGGCAGCTCAAAGAATTTGAAGGTAAGAAACTTGTATCTGCAACAAAGGAAGGTCTGAAGCTTGATGAAAGTGAGGATGAGAAGAAGAATGCTGAAAAACTCAAGGAGAAGTTCGAAGATCTTTGCAAGGTAATCAAGGATGTGTTGGGAGACAGGGTGGAGAAGGTTGTGGTTTCTGACCGTGTTGTTGACTCACCTTTCTGTTTGGTGACTGGATAGTATGGTTGGACTGCTCACATGGAAAGAATCATGAAGGCACAGGCTATAAGAGATGCAAGCATGGCTGGTTACATGTCAAGCAAGAAAACAATGTAGATCAACCCAGAGAATTCCATCATCGAGGAATTAAGGAAGCGTGCTGCTGCGGACAAGAATGACATGTCTGTGAAAGATCAGTTATATGCAAACTATGCTATTGGAAGAGATCTTCAAGCAATGAAGGCTGTTGTTGTAGAAGAAGCTCTTTCATATGAAGATCTGTTAATTTTCTAAAACTATGTTTATGATCCTATATATACTCAGCTTTAATTCACTTTAGATTTTTATAAAAATGATCCTACCGTTACATGTCCAATGATCAGAAACTCAAAATCATCGTTCATCGTTTTTTATTTTAGCCTGTAATTATTTTATAAACTAACATGACATCCATTAATCCAGATTTATCTGGAGTTTTTGGACATATTTTAACGAATATTTGTGACACAAGGAGCTTATGACACACGTAACATCTTCCAATCTCTTGATCTTCCAATCTGGTGGTGGGATTTGTTTGTATGTGGATTTGTTTGTATTTGTTGAAATAATCAAATTATAAATAGCTGCAAATGTTTCTAATTTTTTTGTTTGAGAATTTTCCAGGACCCATAATTGCCAAAAGCCAGTAATTTTGTGTGAAAAACAAACCTAATTCCAAATGTTCTTTTTGTTGTTTTGCAAACAGTAAAAAATTTACTATTTTTGTTACTGCTGTAAACGTTTGTAAACTTGCAATTGAAAAGATTTATTCCAATGTCCAAACACAAATGTCAAATGATGAAACCCAATCTCAATATTTGGTCTTTATATTATTAATATATATATTTTCAAACGATAAAATATATGATAATGTGAAAGTACATACATGCATATATATTTACAGCTGGGACGTTTTGTTTCCAATAAAGTAACTGTAGTACTAGCAGGAATTTGTGTGATTTTGCTCTTGTTTTGATTATGCAAAAAATATTTATGAGGCATGGAGTACCAGGGGATGCAACAAGAAACACAATGACACATTACAAAAAAATTTTTTACTTCCATTCTAGAACAAGAACTGCTTGTTTAATTTTTATTCCTTATATTTTTGAAACAATTACTGGCTGTTATTATAGAAGTATCTTGTATGGATTTCTTGGAAATAAATAAATTAATGAAATTTTTAATGAATAAGTCTTTTCGAATGTGCATTTATCATTGAAGTTTCCTCCATCATGTTATCAACAACAGACTTTAGGAAAACATAAACACCGATCCTTTAGTCCTGAGAAATTATTTGATTAAAATAATTAGGATAAGAAACTTATAGCCCCTTCATCTGAACAATTTGTTTTGTTTTAAACAAAATGTAAATGGTCGGGTTATAAGTTATAATGTTGGCGGAATATTGATTGGATGAGAATATGGACTATCAGAATTAGAAACTGCACATAAAAAACTGATTCATAAAAACTCAAATAAATTTTATTAGATCATTCTTAATAAATCTATAAAAACACATTCAAACTAAAATATTACTGAAAATGATTGAAACTAAAATATTAGTAGAAACTAAAATATCAATAGAAACTGAAAATGATACAAATGAGTGAGGTACTAAAATATCTAATCAGTATAAATTTAATCTAGAAATATCAAAATATCATATCGGAATATCAACTACATCAGTAAAAGTCAATCATAAAAACAAAACAAATGTAACACATATACAAATACTAACTTAACAATTAAAAACCAATTGTTCTCATGATACAAACTACAAATGAGTTAGGTTTTATGAAAATATCTAAATATTCAATCAGTAGAAACTAAATGTAAAAAACATTAAAAGAATACATGATATGTGAATATCAACTAAATCAGAAAAACTCATTCAGACTAAAATAATATTGAAAATGATTGAAACTTCAAATGAGAGAATTATTATGAAACTATCTAAATGTTCATTCAATAGAAACTAAATCTAAAAAAAAATAAAAAAGAACACCTAAAATATAACTATATCAGAATAACTCATTCAAACTAAAATATTACTATAAATTTTAGATTAATATGCTGTCTCCAAAGAGTATAAATATATCAGAATAAAAAGAGTACAAAGAAATCTAGAATTACAGATGACAGAAGGGAAACAAACACAATTAAATTCAACATAATGAAAATGATGAATATTAGACGTTTTCCTTATAATTGGCTAATTTTGTATGCCACGGTGTGAATTCAAGCCTCTCTGCAAGCCTCCTGAACAAATTATTCCTTATTCTGGGTACTTCAGATTTCTTCCAAGTCATCTTCGAGTCAAGGCTACAATTATTGAATATTCCATCTTCAATATGCATATAATCGACAAAAGAACTAATTCCATGAAACATATACAAACCACCATCCATCTTTGAATTAGTTTCTTGAGGATAGTTCTTGAACTGGACTAAAGTTGGTTCATCGTGAAAAACTGTTATAAAGTTCTGCCTAAACCACATAGTCATCCATTTCATCTAAGAAAATAAAAATAAACATTGTTAGGCAAAGGAATGAAAAAAAAAAGACAAATTAAGACTCACAGCTCTCTTAGCACACTACAAAAAACCAGCGCAGTTCTGGCGCCCATCTCCCGGCGGCCTGGCCGCCGGTAGATACGACCGGCGGCCAGGCCGACGGAAGGTTACACTTGTCCGCCTGCATAATTTTCCCTCGTAAATGAGAGAAAATTTCTGACGGCCAGGCCGACGAAATTTTTTTTTGTAAAAAATGCCAGCGGCCTGGCCGCCAGCTTCAATTTCACCAACGGTCGGGCAGATGTGATCCGGCGGCCTGGACGCCAGCTCCAATTTCCCCAACGGTCGGGAAGAAAAATAGCTGGCGGCTTGGCCGCTGGATACTTTTTCCCGCTTATTTTTTTCAGTAGCCGGCGGCCTGGCCGCCAGGATTTTTTGGAAACCCTAAAATTACAACTTGCGCCGCCGTGGTCCCCCGTACAGTCAAACTTAGTC
>LFYR01001487.1:47524-58603 GCA_001185155.1 Zostera marina | reverse complement strand
GCCGACCCAATGGCAGTTGAGCCCTGCCCCCTTCGCTTGAAGGATTTCCCCTTAACAGAACCTGCATGTGTCGCCGACTCCACAGTGGGAGTCGCCGACACAGAGGCCACGGAAATTTCCCCCAGCTCAAGAGGCGCCCGTACGACTACAAGGGCCCTGCACGGAGTCTCCGATTCCACAGGGGGAGTCGGCGACACTGGCGGGGCGCCCAGTAGTTCGTGCACGGTGGCACTCAACTCCATTCCGTGAGGTGGCACGACCGGAATCGCCGACTCAACCTCTCTGTCAGGAGAGGGAATCGGCGACTCAACGGTGTTCAACACCTTATCTAGGTTGTCCACAATCATCTCAGCTATAAAATCTGACGTTTCGTTTTCTTTCAAAGGGGAATCGGGGGTAGACATGGTTTCAATCGACGATTCGAAGGTGAAAAACTAGGGAATCGGCGGTGAAAAATCTGGGGGTTTAGGCGATTGAAGTGGCAAAAGGTGTTGTAGGGTTTTGGGGAAAACCTCTCCACTATTTATAGCCCTTACGAAAATTGCAAAAACCCCCCAGAAAATCTAAAATTTACGAAATTTGAGATCAAGATTCGATCTCCAAATCCCCCAAATCATGCCAAGTCGCCGACTCCACAGGGCAGTCTCCGACTCCGGGAAAAAACTCACAGCACTGTGAGAAAAATTTCCTTATTTGGAGATTTTACGAATATTCCCCGTATATCTCTCAAATATCCGAAGGATCTTCCAAAAAGATCCGCCGGTTACACTAGAAGTCGCCGACTCACAGAAGGAGTCGCCGACTCACAAGGGTAAAAAACAAGAATACCCCCTACAGTTACCCAAACCATAGGTATCGCCGACTGTAGGAGTATCACAAACTCTAGTTGCCGATTCCGGGTAAAATAACACTAAAACTGCCCCAAGTGCAAGTTTTCAGGGGGGAGTATCACAAACTCTCCCGACACTTCTGTCACTTCGACCAGAAGATGTCAAATTTCAAGGGGGGGGTATCACAAACTCTCCCGACACTTCCGTCACTTTGACCAGAAGTTGTCAAATTTCAAGGGAGAGTATCACAAACTCTCCCGACACTTCTGTCGCTTCGGCCAGAAGTCATCATATTTCAGGAGGAAGTATCACAAGCTCTCTCCATCGTTAAGGTTCCGAATTTCAAGGCAACCTTTGAGTGTCGAATATCTCTGATTCGTCGTTTACTCTACCTCTTGTAATCCGACGCTAGTCTAGAGGTATAAATTGTCCATAAATTTAACCGTAGGCTGAGCTACGATTCGTACGACCAAGTCTACGCCCAGAGTGGCTAGCAATAGGGTTAGTAGAGTCTAATTTACGTCCAGAGTGGCTAAATTACGACTTGTGAATCTAGTTTCGGGCCTTAGTTACAATTTGAGGGGTAATTTATATGAAAGATTAGCAAAGGAAAAACAATAGATAGTTCATCGACAGTCATATACTTCGAAAAACACTCGTCGCAAATGTTTGTGTGTCGCAAGGGCACAATTCGCAAGGGGGAGTATCACAAGCTCTCCGGCACTTCTTCTATTTAGATAGAAGTCGTCACATTTCGAGGGGGAGTATCACAAGCTCTCCCGGCACTTCTGTCTATAGGATGGAAGTCGTCACATTTCAGGGGGGAGTATCACAAGCTCTCCCGACACTTCTGTCTATTTAGAAAGAAGTCGTCACATTTCGAGGGGGAGTATCACAAGCTCTCCCGGCACTTTTGTCTATAGGATGGAAGTCGTCACATTTCGACGGGGAGTATCACAAGCTCTCCCGACACTTCTGTTGCTCCGGCCAGAAGTCGTCAAAGAAATTGAGCACGGTAAAATCTGTCGCTTTGGCCAGATTTACCGAGGACAAATTTGAGCAAAGGAGGGACATCATGAAAGGTAGATCACACGGTAAGTCCAATAATAAATATATGCGTTTTCGAACTGATCTAGTTGTTTTGCAGGATGTTTTCTTTTTTGCGGGAAAGGTTCTAATAGTGAACCAGGTTCTAATAGTGAACCAGACTCTGATAGTGAGTCAGACTCTGATAGTGAGTCAGCAGGTTCTGTATCCGAGGCGAAAATCGGATTCTGATAGTGGATCTGTAGCCTTGGTCAGAATCAGACTCTGATAGTGAGTCAGACTCTGATAGTGAGTCAGCAGGTTCTGTATCCAGGGTGAGGATCGGATTCTGATAGTGGATCTGTAGCCTTGGACAGAATCAGGTTCTAATAGTGAACCAGAATCTGATAGTGAGTCAACAGGTTCTGTATCCAAGGCGAAAATCGGATTCTGATAGTGGATCTGTAGCCTTGGTCAGAATCAGACTCTGATAGTGAGTCAGATTCTGATAGTGAATCAGGAGGTTATTTATCCGAGGCGAGAATCGGATTCTTATAGTGGATCTGTAGCCTTGGTCAGAATCAGACTCTAATAGTGAGTCGGCACTTCTGTCGCTTCGGCCAGAAGCTGTCACATTTTTTGAGCATGATAGATCTGTCGCTTCGGACAGATCAATCAAGGATTTATTGAGCATAAGGAGGAGCAGCATGAGAGGCAGCTCCGCACGGCAAGGTCAGTAAATCAATAAATATATCCTTTAGACTGATATAGTTGTTTTGCAGTTTGTTTTTTGTTTTGCAGGCATGATTCTGTCGCTTCGGCCAGAATCAAACCAAGAATTATGTTGTCGCTTTGGCTTCAATAGTTCTTCAAACATTTGGAGATCATTTTGTCATTTGACCTTAATGATCTCGACCCATCTTGCGCTTCGGCCTATGGGGTAACCGTCGTTGCGGACACCAAGTCGCTCTTGATCAGGGTGGACTATAAACATCAGTTCTGATAGTGAACTAGATTCTCACGCTTCGGCCAGAATCAGATTCCAATAGTGAATCCACGAGATCTGTAGCTTCGGCCAGAACCCGATTCGGATAACGAATCCACGCATTCTGTTGCTTCGGCCAGAATCAGATTCTAATAGTGAATCCACGCATTCTGTTTCTTCGGCCAGAATCAGATTCTAATAGTGAATCCACGCATTCTGTTGCTTCGGCCATAATCAGATTCTAATAGTGAATCCACGCATTCTGTTGCTTCGTCCAAAATTCATACAGCAAAAGTCGCTCTTGATCAGAGTAGGACTATAAACATGTAGTTCCATTGGCCTGAAACTAGATTCTGATAGTGAATCAGTCCATCTGATAGTGCATGGACCACGCGGAGTCATTAGTGTCGCTGTGAGCACAATGACTCAATCCCATCTTGTCGCTTCCTGCCTTGATGCGGACTACCTTGCTCGGGGGGGGGGGAGACTGAGGCTACACGGGTGTTTTGCCATGCTCTCTTCAAGGGGGAGTACTGGTGAGACATGCCTGAACACGTCAGTCACTCCCAGCAACGCCCTTCGACAAGAACTAGGGTTCCGTCGCTTTATGCCGGACCCCCGGAGAGTTCCACGAATTCGGAAGGAGTGTCTACGTCAAGTACTCAAGGCAGCACCTGGGAGTCGCCGATTGGGACTACCAAGTCGCCGACTCCAGGGGTGAATCGCTAACTCTAGGCCTCGTGGACAGTTCTGGTAGGCTACCACTAGGCTCATGGGGAGTCGGCGATTGAACCTCTGGATCGGCGATTCCCAGCCGTTACTTGAGTGGGCCCACGTCATTAAGGCATTCCTTAATAGGATACCTTAATGGGGTGGGTCCCACGCTAATGAATGGAGAAACGTCCCCCAGGACCCTATAAAAGGGGTCCTTGGGGGACCTCTACCCTCAAGTAATTCCCACTTGACACACACCAACCAGAGCAATACTTGGAGCCCGAATCGCCTACTCCCAAGAGAGTCGTCGATTCCCCTCCCCTTCTGCAGGTACATTGACGTAGAGCGTGCGTAGTGGACTCCAAAGCCTCCGGCCCTCCTCGCGACCCCGCGAGCCTAGTGGTAGCAGATTTCGTGCTTCATCACTTTGTTCTGAAATGTCGATGCCATTTGGTCGGATTTTAGGGTTTTTCTCGGACTGGGTCGTCTTGGGCCTGCCAGGCCCGTGGGCTTTTCGGCCCAACGGGTGAACCCGGATGAACAGTGCCCGCGACGGTTCGTCTTCGACTTTCCCCTATAAATAGCGGAGGGGGATTCATTTATTTCCCACCTACTTCCTTCGCTCCGAGTGATCGACTATTTTCGCATCGACTTCCAGTTTCTCCGCTTCGACTTCCAGTACGCGTAAGGCTTCGACTTGAGCCTTGGATGTGCAACTTTATGGGGTCCGACTTTTGTCGTCGGGCTCTTCTAAGGTTGCGCTGGGTTCGACTTCCTTGAGGTCCGACTTTTCTTAAAATCGGTCCTTCTTCGAAGTTGTTCCCCTTTGGACTGTGGTCCGACTTTGTGAAGTTTGACTCCTTGTCATCGACTTTCCAAAGTTGGATCAATTTTTACTAAGATCGACTTCCATGGGTTTAGCCTTTTCTTTTCCGAAGTGATTCCCTTGGTTCGACTTCCTGGAGTACGACTTTTGTCGTCGACTTCCTTGGGTCGGATTTGCAGGGATCGACTTCCTGAGACTTTTATCTTCTGAAGATCGACTTCCCTGGGATCGACTTCTGAAGTCGATTTTCCTTGTATTAGTGCAATTCCCTGAAGTCTGGATCGACTTTCTCTTGAGAATCGACTTTTGCAACCTTCACACAACTTTAACTAACGGTTATGTTTTTTGCGCAGGTTGTGACTATGTCTTCTGACAAGAACATTCAGCAAGACCTTCCTCCTAACGAGGAGCGGGCTATTATTGTTAGCCCTCAGGTTGAGACTGCTACCGCTGTGGTCGAGCCTAGAACTGAGCCGCCTTCCTCCACCCCTGTTGGAAGTAAGGGAAATGTTCTTTCTGCTCGTCGTACGCGAAAGTCTGTACCTAGTAAGTTACTTTTTTTCTTTTTTTGTAACTTACCTTTTATTTGTTTTTTATTTGTAGGTTCTTCCCACTCTTCCTCCTCGAGTTCGAGTTCCTCTAGCTCAGGGTCTTCTTCTACATCTAGTTCTGGGAGTTCGGGTTCCGCCTCTTGTAGTTTCTCTTCTCCTGAACGGGATGTAGAAGTTGGGGGCACTCCTCCTTCTATTACTAGGACTCCTCCGCCAACTGCCATTGTTTTGGCTCCCATTCCTGAGGACGTCCCTGTCGTTGAGGCGCCCTCCCTGGCTACGGACAATTCTACTCAACTTCCTCCCGATGCCTGTAGTCAGAACATCCATATCTTAGAGGACTCTCCCTTAGGTTATCCTCCTGAGACAGAGGAAAAGTACCCTTTTCCTTCTCCCCTTGAGGAGAAAGGCGCCCCATCCTTCTATCGGGAGATGAATGGTTCTTGGCGTCAGTGGTCCGTTCTCTTCCGACACGGTTTTCATGTTGTCCCTATACTCGACCGGGGCGAATATGGGTCTGGGTATGGCTCCTTCTGCTCTGTCTCCCTGACTGACATTCCGAGCTACCCTCTGTCCTCGAATGCAGGCAGATGCTCTAATACCCTTTCATTAGAAGCTGCTCAAAAAATTTTACGGGGGTTAGAGCTTAGAAAGAGAGTGTACTGGGCCTATCCTTCTGAGAACACTGGTGATGTGCCCCCCTATTTTATGCTGGCACTTCACCGTATCTACTTCACTAACTTTCCGATCCTTCCGATTCCTTCCTTGGTTAGTGAAATTCTTTTGTATTCTGGGTTGTACATCTCTCAAATGGGTGCCGCCTTTTTCTTTTATGTTAGTGGCTTCATGAATGTCCTTAGAGATGCTGGCATAATTCCAACTGCTCGGCTGTTCTTCCACTTCTTCTCCTTTTAAAATCCGAAGAAGGTCAGCCCTTTCATTGCATGTGCCAGCCGTGCCTCTAGTGTTCAACACTCTGCTCTTTTGAAAGATCCTCCGACTAGGCGAAACAAGAGCGAGTTTATTTTTGTGGATTGCAGACTATGTCCCGGTAGCCGACTTCTTCCTGCATCCAGTAGTCATCGTAGGCCCACTCCCCGTCCTGTTTTGACCTCGGATGAGGGAGTTTTTGTACAAAGGCTGGCCTTCCTTCACCCCATCGCTGTGCCTGTCGGTCACGCGATAGATGATACCTTCAATCGACAAGGTCCTCCTTTGTTTGTTTTCTCTCTTTTTTTTTACTTACGTGCATTTTTATTAACTCTGTTTTTTATTTCTCGCAGATTTCTATATGCATAATCCTGGAGGTGTCCCTGAACGCATGGGACAAAATGAAACAGGCACAAAGGTCTATGCCCTCTGACGCCCGACACCTGAGGCGTCGTGCTCATGAGCATGCTTACCGGGCTGGTTCCTCTTCTCCTGCCTCTGAGGGCCAAGTTAACGAAGAGGAGGCCACTGTGGGCACTCCCCCTGCTCAGTCTGCTGCTGCCAGACTTCCTTCCTTCTTCCGTTCGCCGGAAGAAGAGCGTGAAAGAAATGCTGGGAAGGGAGTCCAGCTGGAGGGATCGGAGGGAAGACAGAGCCGATCCGACAAAAGGAAGACCCCTCCACCCAGAACTGACCCCTCTCCTCCGAAGAAATCGAGGAGACACTCCCCAAGGCGACGAATTCCTCCTCGACGGAGGTACCATGTTGGGGAATCCTCTTGGGGTCGGTACCCGTATGCTTCTACCCGGGAGACTCAGATGCCGGGGTACCGAGGTTCCCATCCTCACAATTATGGGACCAAGTTCCTGCATACTGCTGATACGGATGCGACCCGAGCTACACTGCGGGCTATCTCCAACTATCCAATGGATCGACTTGTCGAGGAAGTCGGACAAAATCTGAGCAACGTAAGTACTTTTGTTTTTATTTTTTCAATGAGCCTGCTCTTACTTACTTCTTTTTTTACAGCTCGTCCATTTGTTTCAAGGTCGCTTCTCTTCTTTGTCTCGTCTCCGTGATTATCAGTCTCTGGATGATGAGTTGAAGAGGGTGAAGCGTAGGTGTAAGGACTTGGAAGCTGAAGTTGAGCAGAAGGTTTCGGATGCCTCTGCTCTTTCTACAACTAATAAGAAGTTGGCTGAGGATTGGTCTGCTCAGCATAAACTTCTAACTGATGCGTGACAAGACCTCTCCAAGGTCCGTGGGGAGTTGGGGGCTATGCAGCTAGAGTGTGATACTGCGCGAGCCAAGGTTATCTTGAAAGAGGCTATTATCGACGGGGTCACCAAGCAATTCGAAGCATCCGAAGATACCCTTCATTCAGTCATGAATCAAAATGCCATTTTTACTGACCGACTGAATGAAGGGGAAAAGGAAAAGCGTGACCGTGATGCCAAGATCAAGCAATTAACAGATGCCTTGGCCGAACAAACTGAGGAAAACCGGAGGCAGGCTGAGGAGCTCCAGAATATGAACGAGCACATGGGCCAGATCCGAACTGAGTTTCTCGCTAACGTGCGAGACTATAATGATCTGGTGGATTTGGGTCCTCATGTGTGCCCCGGTTTCGAAGCTGAGAATGTTCATCATTGGGCCCGCAAGTACCCTAAAGAGGCTACAGAGATCCGGGACCGGGCACTTGCGGAGGATGAAGATGAAGAGGAGGTTTCGGGAGACAATACTACTACCATTGACAAGGACTTTTCTGTTGAAGATCAAGATGACAATGGTGCAGCGGGTTCCAAAGACTCCTCCCTTCCTCCTAATGATAAACCCTCCATTTTGTAATTTGTATTTTTCACATTCCTTTGTACTTTTTACTAAATATCAATCAATATATGGAATGTACTTTTACTTTGTATTTGGTTCTGATTATTAATTGTTTAACTAAACAACATATTAGTTAAGTAGTTCAAACCATTACAACGAGTAACACATAACCCAACTTGATTGTTAAAAATACAACTGTAGGTTATCCGCTTGCCAAGTGTTGGGAATGCATGTTCCATCTTCCCATTTTAACTTGTACGTGCCTGGTCGAAGTTCTTCCTCCACCACATATGGTCCTTCCCAGTTTGCGCCTAGTTTGCCTTTAGAGCAGTCCTTTCTGCCGACACTTGCTCTTCTCAATACTAGGCTTCCTTTTCTTATCGCTTTACCCTTGACATTTCTGTCGTGGTATCTAGCGACACTTTGTTTGTAAGCTGCATTCTTTGCCTGTGCATTGTCCCTTAGCTCATCCACCAAGTCTAGAGTTGTTGTGCATGATCTCATGTTTTCTTCCATGTCATAGGTTAACACTCTGACTGTTGGTATGCTTAGCTCTGTCGGGATTAGTGCTTCCATTCTGTATGCTAGTGAGAACGGGGTTTCTCTGGTGGGTGTCTTTTCAGCGGTTCTATACGCTCACAGGATCTCTGGTAGTAGATCTGCCCACGAACCTTTGGCCTGTTCGACCTTTTTCTTCAGTCCCTGAACAATGGCTCTGTTTGTGACCTCTACTTGCCCATTACCCTGTGGTCTGTATACCGATGAAAAATGGATTCTAGTGCCCATGTTCTCGCACAATCTCGTAAACTCCCCACCGGTAAACTGTGTCCCATTATCTGTCACTATGTGCATTGGAACACCGAATCTGCACACTATGCACTTGAAGACAAACTTTGTTGCTGCTCCTTGAGTTATTTTGGGTACAGCTAGTGCCTCGACCCATTTGGTAAAGTAATCGACAGCCACAAATATGAATTTAGCCTGGCCTGTCGATACTGGAAATGGTCCCACAATGTCTAGTCCCCACATTGCGAAGGGGATGGGGCTTTCTACCCCTATTAGTTGAGTTGCGGGATTTCTCTGTATGTTTTTGTGTATTTGGCAGGCCTTGCATTTTTTTGCGAATAGGACTGCATCTTTTTTCAGTGTGGGCCAGAAGTATCCCTGCCTTATTATTCTTTGGGCTAGAGGTCTCCCCC
This sequence comes from Zostera marina, assembly GCA_001185155.1. Classification (NCBI taxonomy): domain Eukaryota; kingdom Viridiplantae; phylum Streptophyta; class Magnoliopsida; order Alismatales; family Zosteraceae; genus Zostera; species Zostera marina. The sequence goes on along the minus strand of LFYR01001487.1, from coordinate 49,712 downwards.
CTTGATGTATTCCGCATACCCCCTGATGAATCTCCTCTACAATGAATTGTCCGTCTTCTGTTGAGACACATTTCATTAGAGGTCCATCGTAGGATTTCTTATACAGAATGTCACCGATCAGGCAGAAACTTGAAATGCGTGTTTGTAACTTACGCCTTTCATTCTTGTTTTCAGGAAGTTTCTGCCCTTCGAAGTATTCTATCAAGGGTTTCCTCCAGTCTTCTGCCTGTATTGTGACCAAGTTACATGAAGGTGTAGATGCTGAGTCAACTAGTATCTTTCTCTGTCCCCCCTCGAAAGCAGATGCCAGCTTTGCCAAGGCATCAACTGAGTTATTCTGACTCCTTGGAATCTGTTCTACCTCCACCTTGGTGAATTGCTCTTTGATTTTTTCTAGTGTAGCTGCGTACTGTACGATCAGAGGTTCTTTAACTGTGAACTCTCCTGTGAATTGCCGAGCCACTAGTTGAGAATCTGTTCTAATGATTACTGAACAGGCTCCCAGCCTTCTGAGGATTCTCATGCCTTGGATTACAGCTTCGTATTCTGCTATATTATTCGTAGCTGAGAACTGTAATCTGATAGAATGTTAATATATTCTTTGGTCTGGAGTGATTATCTTTATTCCTACTCCTGCACCTGTACTGCAGCTTGAGCTATCAACCTCTACTATCCAAGGTTTTTCTTTGCTTTCCTGGGTCATGTCTACAATAAAGTCTGCAACTGCTTGCCTCTTAATGGCGTGGCAGGAACAAAATCTACATCGAACTCGCTTAACTCCAGTGCCCACTTCGTTAATCTTCCGGAAGTATCTGGCCTGTGGAGGATTCTGCGGAGTGGATGTTCTGTTAAGACTTTAATTGTATGAGCCAGAAAGTATGCTCTGAATCTGCGTGCTGCATGTACTACTGCCAGGACTATCTTTTCCACTGGAGGATATCTTGTTTCTGTCCCTGTAGCCTTTTGGAGTGATAATATATTGGGATTTGTTCGCTGTCCCTTTGACATATTAGAACTGCACTGATAGCTTCCTCTGAAGCTGCTACATAGACGTATAATTCCTCCCCTATCTTTGGTGAAGTTAGGTGTGGTAGTGAAGCCAGATGTGCTTTGAGTTGTTGAAATGCCTCATCGCACTCTGAGGTCCATGTTATTGCCCCTTTTTGACTAGTTTTTAGTAACTGGAAAAAGGGTTTGCACTTGTCTGCTGTTTTGGAAATAAACCGACTTAAGGCGTTGATTTTTCCATTTAGCTTATGTACCTCCTTTATTGTTCGAGGTGGTGCTGTTTCTAGTATTGCTGTTATTTTATCTGGATTTGGTTTTATCCCTTTCTGCCCTACATAGAATCCAAGAAATTTTTCTTCTTGTACTCCGAAACTGCATTTGGCAGGGTTTAACCTCATCCCGTAATTCTGCAGAGTTTCCAGGGTCTCTTTCAGATCATTTGGGTGTTCATCTGCTTTCTTGGATTTTACCAAAATGTCATCTACGTATGCCAGGACATTTCTTCCTTCCTGCTTTTTGAAAACCTTGTCCATCAGCCTTTGGAAGGTTGCTCTTGCGTTTCGTAGGCCGAAAGGCATGATTTTATAGCAATATGTTCCCCAATCTGTGATGAACGACGTGGCCTCTTCATCATCTTCTTTCATTAGGATCTGGTTGTACCCTGAATGTGCATCCATCATAGATAGCAACTCATTTCCTGATGCTGCATCTACTAATCTGTCGATGGATGGGAGTGCATAGCTGTCTTTTGGACATGCTTTGTTGAGGTCTATGAAATCTACACACATCCTCTACTTCCCATTGGATTTTTTAACCATGACTGGGTTTGCTAGCCACTTTGGATATTTAACTTCCCGGATGTGCCCAGCCTTGATTAATTTTTCAATTTCAGCCTGTGCTGCCTCCTTCCTTTCAGCTGCGAGTATTCTTCGCTTTTGCCGTATAGGAGTAAAGCTACTGTCTATGTTGAGTTCATGGCATGTTATAGTACGTTGTACCTGTAAGGCCCCTTCCCATACAAATGTGTGCACATGAGCTTCTAACAGCTGTAGTAGTGACTTTTTTAACTCGGAGGATAAAGATGTGCCTATCAGGACTCCTCCCTTTGAGAGTTTGACTTCCTCAACTTGGTTGGCTGAGGTTGTGTCTTCTTCCTCCTCTCTTTCTTGGATGTACAGGG
>LFYR01001487.1:11935-46500 GCA_001185155.1 Zostera marina | reverse complement strand
TAACTCTTCTGGTTGAGGAAACCTTATTCTTCCTTTTTCTCTATTGTAGATTTCCTCTTTTGGAATGCTGAAAACCGTGAATCCTAAGTCTTTATACTTCGGATACCTTGGTTTCCCAAACTCCTCAGATGTCTAGTAGACCTTTCCATCGTGTTTTGGTCTGCAGGATGATTCTCCTTTCTCAAATTTTTGAAATTTCTTTTTTGGTGCTTCATATGCCTTTTTGTTGCTTATGACACCTCTTTCTTTTTCTTTTTCTTTCTCATACTCTTCAGAATTTATATATTTCTGAGCCTTTGTTAACAGATCTTCCATGCATTTTACATTACTAACATTTAGCTTTATTGCTAATGGTGTGTTCATGTCTAGCCCCTTTGAGTATGCGATATTGCGATTGTTGTGTTTAGGTCGGAGATTTTTTGCATGGCTTCCGTGAATTTGGTTGTATAATTCCGGAGCGTATCTCCATTCTGTTTGATTGCAAACAGTGATTCTGTGCCCTTTCTGACCCTTGTATTTCCACAATGTTGGGCAATGAACTTCTTTTTTAAGTCCTCGAAACTTGTTATGCTCCCTGGTTGCAGTTCGACGAACCATCTGTATGTAGGTCCTTTTAGTGTTCCTGGGAATGCTCTACATAGGATGTCATCCCTTGATTTGGCCCATTGCATTGCCCCTACGAACATATTTATGTGGTCTACTGGGTCCATCTTCCCATCATAGATCTGTAGCCTGGGTAGCCTGAATTTTAGAGGTGCTGGTTTTACCATCAGCGATTTGTGCAAAGCATCCATGCCCACCAGCCAGTTTGGGACCTCGCCTCCTCATTCTGTGTCTCCCGTGCTTTCTTCATATACGGGTTTTTTAGGAGGAGGTTTAGGTTGCTCCTCTGGTCTGCGAGGTGATGGTGCGCTGGAGTGTGCTGCCCTATGACTTGACACCTCCTGTTGCGCTTTGGCCTGCTTTGAGGTCTGAGCTTTCGAATGGAATATTGATGCTTTGGATTTTTCAATATTCTTTATTTTCTCGCTCATTTTCGCTATGGTCTCCTTCATCTTCTCCAGCTCCTCTATAGGCATCTTTACAAACCCGTGAGTGGTTTCTGATGTTGCAGCCCTTGGTTCCTTGCTGCTCGCGGGTTTCTCCTTCTGAGGTTGTTCTTCCGAAAGTTTCTCCTTCTCAGCAAGGAGTCGGATGGCCTCAGCTATTGCCTGAACCGTGATGTTCAGATTCTCCCCTCCTGCTGAAACTTGGGGAGTTTGCTCGGGCTCACCCTCGGGTTCAGCCTCAGGTCCCGTGGGAGTTCTTTTATTCTTGTTGCCCTTGGGTGGTCGACCCACTGGCCTTTTAGTTTTTGAGTTGCCAGGCTGTTGGTCTGGCGCCTTCTGAGAATTTGCTCCTCCTTGAGAAGTGCTCCGTGTTACCACCATCACTTAATGTTCGACTTTTCTTGGGAAACTCCCTGAGAGTGTTCGACTTTTGCTTGGAGAAAGTCGATCCTTGTGCACTTGGAGGATTTCTTGGAAGTCGTATCCTGAAAGCGTAGCTCTTTGAGGAATCGACTTTTTCCCTTGGAAGAAAAAAGTCGATCTTCTGAAAAGTCGATCCCTTGCTGGCTGATTTCCTCGCAAGACTCCCTAGCTGACGACTTGGAAAAAAGTCGATCACTTTTTTCGAAAAAGTCGAGGAGCTTTTGTCGTGAGTATCTTTGAATCACAGACGGCGCCAACTGATGGGGGTGAAACCCGACCAGTACTCCAAGACGCGCAAGCAAGCGCCAAGCGGGGAACTCCGCGGGAAACCGGACCGGAACTCAAGCGCGCAGAGCTCTGCTTCTCTAGGAATCCTTTCGCTCCAAATGACCTGCCTTTAATGAGTGGGGGATGCCTCCTATTTATAGGGGTTCTTATGGGGGTAATCTGGTCATTTGGGAAGTAACCGCCTAACTGCCTAACTGATCAGATCGGGGCCCGAGATCGACTTTCCAGAGATCGACTTTCTGGGGGTTGACTTTCCTGGTGATCGACTTTATTCAGAAGTCGATCCCAGGGAAGTCGATCCTCAGGAAAGTCGATCTTCCTAGGATTCGACTTGGGACTTCCCCAACCCTAGAATAGGTACCTCTCCTCATCTTAGGCTATCCGGACTTTTAGTTGCTGGTAGGTTGTGACCGGGTTCGGGATACTATATCACCAGTTAGGATCCTTTCCTCAGACATTTCCAAAGATCATTGAAAATCCGGAAAGCCTAAGCTTGTAGGTGATTTTTGTGAGATTTATTTTGTAACATGCATATCAGCAATTGTTTTTGGTAGAAAACATATGATATATATAGCTAGAGTCTAGATGTGTTAACCCACTTGTTAAAAAAATAAAGTTATTTTCCCCTTTTTGTATTAAAACAAAACAGTGTCCATTAATTATAAATATATAAAATTAAGAATCATTTTTTTTTACATTACATCTTCAGAAGGGTTCTTCTTATTTTTCTGTTGCAGCAATCACAATCTATGCTCATCCTCATAACCATGCTATAGAACTACAGATTGTTTAAAACACAAACAATAATACATGTTAGAATCTAAAAACAAGCCTTACAGAAAAATATTGTTACCTTTTCTGACATGGTGATGATCTTGTCTGATTTTGTTTAACTTTTAACAGGAATTGAAATGAAGATGATATTATATATGTTCTCACATTCATTTAATTGTGTTGAGAATATTGAAGATGGTATTTTGTGGAGGAGATGGATTTACCAAAAACAAAGGAATGGATTAATTTTATTGCTTGAGTTCAATCTAATGATTTACAATTATCTGTTGCCATTTATTTCTAGGTTAGAATTATATTTTTGAGGGATGTGATGTTGTATACCGTCGATTAAAATTTCCCCACTACGAAAGATAAAATCACAAGATAAAGAAAAGATAGAGAGTTGTAATGTTCAGATTGTATTTTCTAAAATTTTAAATTGTATTTTAGATTATTTGTTGAATATGTTGATTAAATCTGATTATAAGTTTACTTCTGATTTTTATATTAAATTTTACAGAATATCAATTGTGACCCACCACATCCTTTGGCTCATCAATCATGTGATTCAAGTATTGCCCAGAATTTACCCTACAAATGAAGGGTTTTGTTTTGACCTTGCTAAGTATGATTGATATGGAATGTGTCCTCAACTTTTGAATTTTAAATTGCAAAATTATTATCAATATACAAAATCGAGAAACTCATGTTTGATTAGCCCAAACAGATATTGAATTATTGGATATATAGGAATAAAATTTTCAGTCTGAAAATGTTTTAGTTTTGATTTTATAGGACTTTACCCTTATATGGAGGGAGCCCTTCCAAAAAAAATATTTTGCATAAAATGATAGATTTTAAAATGTTAAAGTTTTGTTTTTATAGAGTCAAGTAATCATCTCACATCTACGTGTACATGATGTGGCACTATTTGATTATCTTCTTCATTTAAAAAAGACGAATGAGAGTTAGCAAATGGAATATTTTATATTTTAAGTGTGAAGATTTTAATCTTGAGGAATATGTCAACAGATTTGACGAAATCAGTAGGAATGATGATCGTTGAAGCAGAATCGTGTTGTGATGAAATCAAAGAAGAAGAGAACGATGGAGAAGAAGATGATGAAGAAGAAGAAAAAGAAAGAATTAGAACAGTGTAGTAGATTCACTGTCACGAGAGAGAAAGAGAGAAACAAATGTTGAACAAGATTAACCAACAACTAAGAAGGTTATCACAAAACAAGAGAGTGGAAGAAGAGAGTTCAACTTGATGATTAATAACTAATCCATGATGTTATTTATACATACACTTAGGGTGGTGTATTTACATTGTAGTCTAAATTTTACATACAATAGTGATTCAATCCTTATGGGTGATTTTTGCATTTCCTTCCTTGTCTTTTGTATTCTTTACATACATGCCTTTATGGGTGACATAGCTCTTATGTCCATGTATTCTTAGTCTTTACATTCTCCCTCAAAGGATAGAATTCTCAATTACATCCTTTGAAGCTTGAATCAACATCAGCTTCCTATCTAGCTTTTTTTGTTCACCTATTCACTGCTTCATGTCCATCTTCTCAGAGGTTCCATTTTCACTCCTTAGCTCTATTAAGTGCAGCATTCTTAATGAAATCCTTGATTGTAGCTTAGCTTTGGTGAAAAATTAATTAAGCAGATAGTAGGGGTAAAAAAACCCAGGTAGGATTCATATTATTGCTCCTCTTTTCACTTTGTTTTTCCTGGGAAAACCTTTTCATCTGATCAAGTAATTTCTCACGAAATCCTTACTAACAACCAAGTTTTCCCTTGTAATTCCCCCTTGATCAGAGCTTTGTGTTTCCATCATGTTTGCACAACACATAGATCACAACATATCTGCAAATTATATCAAACCTATAATTCCACATAGTCTTTCTACAACATATTATGTAAGATATATATCAACATATATATCACATGTTCATACAATTATAACCGGTTCAACTTGCACATGCAACATGCATATATAACATATATACAACTACTTAATAATGCATACAAATCAGATTTCAGTCACTCCCTGCATTTTATATCACCTGCATATCTGCCTTTAACAGTACATATCAGCCTACTTTCAGTATATCTGCAGATTATGTATATCCTGCATATTCTCATAATTTTCAACAATATATATGCACACTATGTATCAGGCCATTAAGCATACATGCAACTATCAGTTACTAATTGCATTTTATATTTATATTCCTATTTAATCTCATTATCCTAGTTCTGTCATTGATCTATAAAAAATTATATATACTTCTTAATGTTTTATTTCACTTTCTCTGTTCATTCTAGCCTGACACCAGTACAGACCATAGCAAATTCAGAGCAGAAACTAAACTCTTTTTATATATTGAAATCAATAGACAGAAGATCTTACTTTTCAGAATCCCATATTCTAATGATGTATTTGATTAATCCATCATTCCTGCGATTTATCTTATTCACTTCCCCTAAAAAAAACACTTTTAATTCACACACCCTATTCTTTTTGTTTCCTTTTTTTTTACTTGCGAGATTATTAATGATATATTTCATTAATTTGTTTGCTATTTTACCCAGATAGTATTTCTCTTGATATATTTTTAGAATTTATACTTAAAGGTGAAACACCAACATGAACTAATTTGTGTCTTTCTCTGTGTTGTAAAAAGGCCTCAGTTCCTAGAATCTTTGTAAATCCATCAGCAAGTTGTTATCCTGATGCTATATATTCTATATATTTTGATTGCCCCTTTTATTACTAGTTCTCTAATGAAATGATGAGAAATATCTATATGTCCGGTTTTCAGACTTGAGGTTGGATTATTAGTTAGAAATATTGCGACTTATTGTCACACAATATCTTAGGGGTTGACTCAAACCTAATGTCTAGCTCTCTAAATAGGTAGCAAAATCATTTTATTTCTGATATAATTCCAGATAGAGCCCTGTATTCAGACTCACAACTGGATTTAGATACCACATGTTGTTTCTTAGCTGACCATGCTACTAAGTTGCCTCCAAACCATATACTAAACCCAGAAATAGATCTCCTATCATCTGGATCATTACCCCAATCTGAATCACAGTAAGCAACTAGCTTGTTTACTGGATTATCTAAGGGTGTAAATCTCAAACTAATATTCAAGGATCCCTTTATATATCTCAGAACTCTTTTTGCAGCTTGTAAATGTATATAGTGGGTGTTTGCAAAAATTGACTTAGATGGTTGACACAGAATGAAATATCTGGTCTGGTCGTAGTTAGATACTGTAGAGATCCTATAATACTCCTATAGGTTGTTTGTTCCTCTAGAGGATTTCCTAGGTTCTTTGTTAATTTTGGACTTAGAGTCATTGGACTTTTAGAAGGAGTATAATCCAACATATGTTTGTTTTCTTTAGTACCTCCTTTATGTACTTCTCTTGACTTAGTATTAGTGTCCTTCCTTGTTTTATACATTCCATTCTTAAGAAATAATTCAGAAATCCTAAGTCTCTACATGAGAATTCTTTGCATATTAATTTTATGCAATTATGTACCTCATTTTCTGAATTTCCAGTTATAATTATATCATCTACATATACTAAAATATAGATTTTGATTCCTCGGTTATCTTAAAAAAAGGGACGAATCTGTCTGGCTATTTTTGAACTTGTTTTCTACAAGGAAATTATGTAATCTAGAGTACCAAGCTTTAGAAGCTTGTTTTAGTCCATATAGTGCCTTATTTAGAAGACACACATGATCTGGATAATTTTTATCTTGGAATCCTGTGGGTTGTTTCATATACACAGTTTCAATTAGAAACCCATTTAGGAAGGTATTCTTTATATCTAATTGTCTTAGTTGCCAGTCATAGTTGACAGCAATAGAAATAATAGATCTAAGTGTGTTCATCCTAATCACAAGACTATAAGTAGTAGTGTAGTCTACCCCTTCCTCTTGGCTATACCCTTTGGCTACCAACCTAGCCTTGTATCTTTCTATAGACCCATCTGATTTTTTCTTAATCTTGTAGACCCATTTACACCCAACTAAATTCATCGTAGAGTTCTTTGGTACTAGTGTCCAGGTATTATTTATTCTTAATGCTTCTAGTTTCTCAAGCATTGCTCCTTTCCATTTGTCTTGTTTGTTGGCCTCTGTGAATGTACAAGGTTCTATCTTATCTATAGAAACATTACACTCATAATTTTTTGCCAAAAATCGTGGAGGCCTTCTTTCTCTAGTTGGGTACCTTAGTTCTTGTATCTGAATAGAGTTGTTTAACTGTATTGGTACTATCTCTGGTTGTGATTCATTACTTCCATTTATCTGATCTACAATTTGATCAACTATATCTACTTGCTCTTGATGTTCAGCTCTATGACTAGTTTGATGAGGTTAAACAATAACTTGTTCAGTTCTTGTGAGTCCATTTATTCCATTTATATTGGGTAGAATTATCCTTACATTTTGATTCTGATTTTTCTCTTCAATTTTCTCATCTTTGGTGTTTTCTAAAAAAGGAAATTCATTCTCATTGAACCTTACATTCCTAGATATAATTATATTTCTATTTTCCATATTCATACACATATATTCCTTATGCTTGTTTGAGTATCCAACAAACACACATTTGGTAGCAGTTGGCTCAAACTTATTTCTAGCCCTTTTGCCACTAATGGAAAGCAAGAACAACCTAATAGTCTGAGTATGCTATAATCAGGTTTTCTATGTGTTAATATCCCAAAGGGAGATAGAAAATTTAATATAGAGCTAGGAAGTCTATTAATTAGAAAAGATGCAGATGATACTACCTCTGGCCACATATCCTTGGGTAGACCTGACTGACTGAATATACACCTACTTGTTTCTAAAAGGTGACTATGTTTTCTTTCCACTACTCCACTTTGTTGAGGAGTATAGGGACAAGAAAATATATGAATTATTCCTTTTTTATTTAGCCAATCTCTTAGTTTATTTCCTAAAAATTCAACACCCTCATCAGTGTGGATTTTCTTAATTTTGAGATCTAATTGGTTTTCTATCATGGTCTGAAATTTAATAAAATGATCTGTAAAGTCACTTTTATTCCTTAGAGGGATTATCTATGTGTATCTTGTTTTAATATTGTCTACAATTGTAGCAAAATACCTATAATTCATTCTTGATATTGTTGGAGATGGACCACAAAGGTCAATATGAAGAAGTTCTAATGCATTAACACTTTTTATTTCAAAATATTGAAAAGGAAGTTTTGTCATTTTTGCCATAGGGCAATTATTACAAAATTCAAGTTTTTGTAATTCTAAACTGATGGGGGTGAAACCCGACCAGTACTCCAAGACGCGCAAGCAAGCGCCAAGCGGGGAACCAGACCGGAACTCAAGTGTGCAGAGCTCTGCTTCGCTAGGAATCCTTTCGCTCCAAATGACCTACCTTTAATGAGTGGGGGGTGCTCTCTATTTATAGGGATTCTTATGGGGGCAATCTGGTCATTTGGGTAGTAACCGCCTAACTGCCCAACTGATTAGATTGGGTCCAGGAGTCGACTTTCCAGAGATCGACTTTCTGGGGGTCGACTTTTCCTGGTGATCGACTTTACTCAAAAGTCGATCCCAGGGAAGTCGATCCTCAGGAAAGTCGATCTTCCTAGGATTCGACCTGGGACCTCCCCAACCCTAGAATAGATACCTCAACTCATCTTAGGCTATCCGGATTTCTAGTTGCTGGTAGGTTGTGACCGTGTTCGGGATACTGTATCACCAGTACTCCCCCCTCCTCTGCGTATTAGATACTTTGGGATACGTCTTTTAGTACTATGGTCTGTGTGTCGGACCCTGTACTATCAGTATTCCCCCCCTCTTTGAGTGCTGGGATGTGGATTTCTGGTGATGTCCCTGGATTAAAGATCCTCTCTCACCAGTACTCCCCCCCCTTCTATGCCTGCGAGGTTGTATCTATGCTTCCACGGAGTTTGTCACGCGCTTTTGCCAACTATTGTCCGGTTTGTCCTAGCCGAAGCCTACTCCTTGCGCACCTGTCCGGCCCGATTCTCCCGCGGAACCCTGCTTGCCCACCTTGACGCCTTGCCTGAGCTGTCCTTGAGCACTTCTTGGGTTCTCTTCCCTGTGGCGGGTTTTGAGAGTACCCGACCCCCTCCTTTTTTCCGCCTTTCTGCGATAGGGGCTGAGTGTGCTTCCTCGTCTACCCACGTTCATCCGTGGGTGAGGACTATTAATTGAATACTTGCCCCCTCCTTTTTTCCGCCTTTCTGCGATAGGGGCTGATTGTGCTTCCTCGTCTACCCGCGTTTATCCGTGGGTGAGGACTATTACTTGAATACTTGCCCCCTCCTTTTTTCCGCCTTTCTGCGATAGAGGCTGATCGTGCTTCCTCGTCTACCCGCGTTCATCCGTGGGTGAGGACTATTACTTGAATACTTGCCCCCTCCTTTTGCTCGCCTTTCTGCGACTGAGGCTAAGTGTGGCTCCTCGTCTACCTACGTTCTTCCGTAGATGAGGATTGTTCTTTGAATACTTGCCCCCTCCTTTTGCTCGCCTTTCTGCGACTGAGGCTAAGTGTGGTTCCTCGTCTACCTACGTTCATCCATAGGTGAGGATTGTTGTTTCAATACTTGCCCCCTCCTTTTGCTCGCCTTTCTGCGACTGAGGCTAAGTGTGACTCCTCGTCTACCTACGTTCATCCGTCGGTGAGGATTGTTCTTGAGTATGTCCTTCGTCTAATCTACGTTCTTCCGTAGGTGAGGTTTACTCTTGGACACTTGCCCCTCTGTCTACATTTTTGTAGAATTGGGTGTGTGTTTAGCCGACGTGTCCCCCGTCTAACCTACGTTCTTCCGTAGGTGGGGTTCACTTTTGCCGATGTGTTCCCCGTCTAATCCTACGTTCTTCCGTAGGTGGGGTTCACTTTTGCCGATGTGTTCCCCGTCTAACCTACGTTCTTCCGTAGGTGGGGTTCACTTTTGAGTACGTCCCTCGTCTAACACTACGTTTCCGTAGGTGAGGTTTACTCTTTAGCTGATGTGTTCCCCGTCTAACCTACGTTCTTCCGTAGGTGGGGTTCCCTTTTGAGTACGTCCCTCGTCTAACACTACGTTTCCGTAGGTGAGGTTCACTCTTTAGCTGATGTGTTCCCCGTCTAACCTACGTTCTTCCGTAGGTGGGGTTCACTTTTGAGTACGTCCCTCGTCTAACACTACGTTTCCGTAGGTGAGGTTCACTCTTGCCTTGGATGGGATGCGCATCCTGACTCTGTTACCATTAAGACTTTCTCTATCCACGTTCTTTCGTAGGTAGAGTTAATTTGGCGTCCTACTTTGTTACTGCGTCCAGTAATAGTAGGAGTTCAAATATCTTTATATGGCTTAGATCATTTTGCTGCCGCATCCTCTTCCGAGCTGTGGACTTCCACGATTCCTCGAGAGTATTTTGTGTTACACCCTCCTGTTTTGGTGTTTCTCCGCAACTCCAACTTGTTTGGGTTCTTTTTTCTGTGCCCCTTTTCTGTGGGAAGAAAAAGTCGATTCCCTGTTGATTTTGCTCGACTTTGGCTAAATGTCGATCCCTTATCGAGTTTGGTCGACTTTTGCGAAATGTCGATTCCTTGTTGACTTTGGTCGACTTTTGTCAAAAAGTTGATTCCTAGTGCTTTTGGTCAAAAGTCGATCCCTTGTGTGAAAAAGTCGATTTTTGCCCTTTTTGTCCTTTTGTGCTGTCCTAGAGTCTATAAATAGGACCCCTAGGTTCTTCTTTTCCTTCATCCATCCATGGCTCTTCTTGTGAGTCTCTTTGCTGATTTTATTCAGGGAGAGATTGAGAAGCTGGATCGGATTTTGAATATTTTGGATCCTCGGTCGTCGACCTTGGATCTTCCTTCTCTGCGCCAGCTTATTGTCGAGCGGCAGAGTGTTGCTGTTGCTGCTAGGGAATCCATTTTTGAAGAATGGTCTGGTGGCGATCTTCCGCCTGCCTCTTCTTCTGTTGTCCCTTCTCGTGGCCGACGTCGAAGGCGTCCCCGCCGTGGTGCTTCCCCGCTGGACCAGGTCCCTCGCCGCTTACGTCGCCGTATCAATTTTAATTAGGAACCTGTAATATTTTTCATTCATCATTTTTGTACATTTGAATAAATATATTTTTACCTTTTCCTTAACTCGACTTACACCTTTATTTTGAAGTACGTTAGTGTAATCGATGCTTTCTTTTGGTCGATACCATATTCTTTTGTCCTTTTCTGAAGATGTCGGATTTTTGACAACGAGTCGATCTCATTTTTCCCTGGAAATGTCGACGTTGTTCTAAAAGTCGATCTCATCTTTTTCTGAGGATGTCAATGTGTCTGCCGATCCTTTTCTGAAGATGTCGGATTTTTGACAACAAGTCGATCTCATTTCTCCCTGGAAATGTCGATGTTGCTCAAAAAGGTCGATATCATCTTTTTCTGAGGATGTCGATGACTGCCGATCCTTTTCTGAAGATGTCGGATTTTTTGGTAACAAGTCGATCTCTCCCTGGAAATGTCGATGTTACCCAAAAATGTCGATCTCATCTTTTTCTGAGGATGTCGATGACTGCTGATCCTTTTCTGAAGATGTCGGATTTTTGACAACAAGTCGATCTCATTTCTCCCTGGAAATGTCGAAATTGCCCAAAAAAGTCGATCTCATCTTTTTCTGAGGATGTCGATGACTGCCGATCCTTTTCTAAAGATGTCGGATTTTTGACAACAAGTCGATCTCATTTCTCCCTGGAAATGTCGACGTTGCCCAAAAATGTCGATCTCATCTTTTTCTGAGGATGTCGATCAGAGTAGTGTGGAATGTCGATCCTGACCTTCTTTTGAAGGTTTCGCATTCCTTGGTAAATGTCGACGCCTATTCCCCTTCTGGGAATGTCGAACTCACTTTCCTGGGGAATGTCGATCCTGTCCTTCTCTTTTGAAGGTATCGAATTCCTTGTCAAATGTCGACGCCTATCCCTCTTTTTTGGGAATGTCGATCTTAATTTTTCTACGGAATGTCGATCCTGTCCTTCTCTTTTGAAGGCATCGAATTCCTTGTCAAATGTCGACGCCTATCCCTCTTTTTTGGGAATGTCGAACTTAATTTTTCTACGGAATGTCGATCCTGTCCTTCTCTTTTGAAGGCATCGAATTCCTTGGTAAATGTCGACGCCTATTCCCCTTCTGGGAATGTCGAACTCACTTTCCTGGGGAATGTCGATCCTGTCCTTCTCTTTTGAAGGTATCGAATTCCTTGTCAAATGTCGACGCCTATCCCTCTTTTTTGGGAATGTCGAACTTAATTTTTCTACGGAATGTCGATCCTGTCCTTCTCTTTTGAAGGCATCGAATTCCTTGTCAAATGTCGACGCCTATCCCTCTTTTTTGGGAATGTCGAACTTAATTTTTCTACGGAATGTCGATCCTGTCCTTCTCTTTTGAAGGCATCGAATTCCTTGTCAAATGTCGACGCTTATCCCTTTTCGTCTATCCCTTTTTTTTGGGAATGTCGAACTCAGTTTTCTGTGGAATGTCGATGGTTTTCTTGAAATGTCGATGCCATCTAGTTGGATTTTGGGGTTTTTCACGGACTGGGCCGTCGTGGGCCTGCCGGGCCCGTGGGCTTCCCGGTCCAACGGGTCGACCCGGATGAACAGTGCCCGCGATGGTTCGTCTTCGACTTTCCCCTATAAATAGCGGAGGGGGGTTCACTTCCTCCTCACTTGTTTCCTTCGTATCGACTTCCAGCTTCTCCGCTTCGACTTCCAGCCTCTTCCGCTTCGACTTCCAGCGTCTCCGCTTCGACTTCCAGCGTGCGTGAGGCTTCGACTTGAGCCATGGAGATGCAGCTTTCTGGGGTCCGACTTTTGTTGTCGGGCTCTTCTGAGGTTGCACCGGGTTCGACTTCCTTGGGGTCCGACTTTTCTGAAAGTCGGTCCCTTTCGAAGTTGTTCCCCATTGGACTGTGGTCCGACTTTGTAAGGTTTGACGCCTTGTCATCGACTTCTCAATGTTGGATCTATTTTTACTGGGATCGACTTCCTGAGATCCTTATCTCCCGAAGATCGACTTCCCTGGGATCGACTTCTGAGGTCGACTTCCCTTATGTTGCAAGTTCGATTCCCTGAAGTCCGGATCGACTTTTTTGGGATCGACTTTTGCCATGACTTGAGCTGACTTGCTATGTTCTTCGTGCAGGTTCATAATGTCTTCAAGACCCTTCTCTCAATGAGGTTATTGATGCCATCCTCCAGACTCCTCAGGTTGATGCTGCCGAGACAGTGTCTGTTACTATCGAGGTTCAGAATGCTCCTCCTGAACCTGAGTCTGCTCGGGCTGCTCCTGTCGTAACGGAGCCTAGAGCTTCGCCTTCCTCCTTGTCTATTGGAAGTAAGAGGAAAACTCTTTCCCGTCGTACGCGCAAGCCCGTACCTAGTAAGTTACTCATTTATTATTTATTTCGTAACTTACTCTTTATTTGTTTCTTTTTTGTTTGTAGGTGCTCCCCCTTCCCCCGCACGTTCCAGTTCGGGGTCTTCTACATCTAGTTCTGGAAGCTCGGGTTCTTCCTACTCTAGCTCTTCCTCAGAGCAAGATGTAGAAATTGGAGGAACCCCTCCCTCCGTTGTTAGGACTCCTCCTCCTACCATCATTATGGCTTCTATTCCTGAGGAGACTCCTACTTCGGAGAATTTATCCGTGACTACGGACAGTTCTGTTCAACTTCCTCCCGAAGTTCGTAGTCACAACATTCAGATTCTGGAAAGCTCTCCTTTGGGTTACCCTCCCGAGACGAGGGACAAATACCCCTTTCCTTCTCCCCTTGAGGAGAAGAACGCCCCATCCTTCTATCGGGAGATGGATGGTTCTTGGCGTCAGTGGTCCGTTCTTGTTCGCAACGGTTTCCACGTCGTCCCTATCCTTGACCGGGGCGAATACGGAACTGGATATGGTTCCTTCTGTGCAGTCTCTCTGACTGATATTCCGGGCTACCCCCTTTCCTCTAATGCGGGTAGTTGCTCCAATACCCTTTCCCTGGATGCCGCCCAAAGGATTTTGAGGGGTTTGGAGCTTAGAGAGAGAGTGTACTGGATGCCCCCCTATTTCATGCTGACGTGCCCCCCTATTTCATGCTGGCACTCCATCGAATCTACTTCACTAACTTTCCAATTCTTCCGATTCCTTCCCTAGTTAGTGAAATACTTCTATACTCTGGATTGTGCATCTCCCAGATGGGTGCCGCTTTTTTCTTCTATGTCCGGGGCTTCATCAATGTTCTTAGGGATGCTGGCATAGTCCCCACTGCTCGGCTGTTCTTCCACTTCTTCACATTCCAAAATCCGAAGAAGGGCAGCCCTTTCATTGCATGTGCCAGCCGTGCTACCTCCATCACTCACTCTGCCCTCTTGAAAGATCCTCCGACCAGGCGGAACAAGAGTGAGTTCATCTTTGTGGATTGCAGGTTATGCCCTGGCAGCAGACTTCTCCCTGCATCCACTAGTGGTCGCAAGCCCATTCCTCGTCCTGATTTGACTGAGGATGAGGGAGCTTCCGTGCAAAGGCTGGCCTTTTTGCATCCTATCGTTGTGCCTGTCGGTCACGCGATTGAAGATACCTTTAACCGACAAGGTCTTCCTTTGCCTGTTTTTCCTTTTATGTTTTTTATACATATGCATCTTCTAACTCTGTTTTTATACCTTGCAGATTTTTATATGCATAACCCTGGAGGTGTCCCTGAACGCGTTGGACAAAATGAAACGGGCTCCAAGGTTTATGCCGCTGCCTCCAAGCCCTCTGATGCTGATCATCTGAGGCAGCGTGCTCTGGAGAATGCCTACACTATGGCGCGTCCCCTACTCCTCCTAACGAAGTCCCACGAACCGAGGAAGGGGAGGTACCTCCGGAGGTACCCAAAGACGCTACTCCTGGGCAGTCTCCTGCTGGTTCGAGGCTCTTCGACTTCTTCCCTACTCTGTAAGAAGAAGAACGAGAGAAAGCGGAGAAGGAAACAGAGAAAGAGACTCAGTCTGAGCGGACTGAGAAAACTACAGAGAAAGAGATCTCTGAGAGGAGAAGAAGAAAAGAACGAACTCCTCCCTCCAGGACCAACTCATCTCCTCCAAGGAAGTCGAGGAGACACTCTCCAAGGCGACAAACTCCTCCGCGCCGGAGATTTTATACTGGGGAGTCCTCCCGGGGTTGATACAATTATTCTTCCACCCGGGAGACACAACTGCCGGGGTACCAAGGTGCACACCCCCGGAACTACGGGTCCAAGTTTCTTCTGACCCCTGACACGGATACCGCCCGGACTACACTGCGGGCCATCTCTGGGTATCCGATGGACCGTACTGTTGAAGAGATAGGACAGAACCTGAGCAACGTGAGTGCTTTTATTTTGATTATTTTTATGAGCGTGTCCTTACCCATTCTTTCTTTTTGCAGCTCACCTATCTGTTTCAGGGCCGCCTCTCTTCCCTGTCTCGTCTTCGTGACTATCAGTCTATGGATGACGAGTTGAAGAGAGTGAAGCGCCATTGTAAAGATCTGGAAGGCGAGGTTTCGCAAAAGGTTTCCGACGCCTCAACTCTATCTGCCACCAATAAGAAGTTGTCTGCGGATTGGGCTGCTCAAAGAAATCTCTTGAGAGATAAGGAGCAGGAAATCTCCAAAGTCAACGGGGAATTGGGGGCGGCAAAGCTGGAACTGGCCACTGAACGTGCCAAGATTATAATTAAAGATTAAATGATTACCGATCTTGACCGTCAGCGTGAGAACGTTGAGGCGAACCTTGAATCCTGTCGGTCACAGAACTCTATATTTTCCGACCGACTGGATGAAAGTCATGAAGAGAACAAGAAGTTGTTGAAGTCGCTGGAGGATAATCAGAAATCGATAACGCGACTGGAAGAAATGGACCGGGCAAAGACTGAGGAGGTCCAACGCCTGATTGAGGAAGCTCGACAGGCTACTGAAGAGCTTCAACGTATGATCGACTATCTGGAAAAGCTCAAAGTTGACTATCTTGCCAATGTGCAAGATTACAATGACTTGGTTGATCTGGGTCCTCATGTTTGCCCTGGTTTCGAGGCTGAGGATGTCCATAACTGGGCCCGCAAGTACCCCAAGGAAGCTACCGAAGTTCAAAATCGGGCGCTTGCGGAAGAAGAGGATGAGGAGAATGAAGAAGAGGAGGTTCTGGAGGCGCTTGCTGACGTTGATAAAGATTTCTCCGTAGAAGATCAAGATAACAACGATGCAGAGGGTTCTAAGGATACACCCCCTCCTCCTAAAATAGATTAAATCCTCTATCTTATCCTTGTAATTTACATTCCTTTGTAATTCATGTTCAATCAATATATGGAATGTATTTTCAAGTGTTCTATAGTTAACTAAATAACGTATTAGTTACATAGTTCAAACTATTACGAGAGTAATTATAATCCTACTTAATTGTTTAAAAGTACAACTGTAGGTTATCTGCGTGCCAAGTATTAGGAATGCCTGTTCCATCTTCCCGCTTTAACTTGTACGTGCCTGGTCGGAGTTCTTCCTCCACCACATATGGTCCTTCCCAATTTGCGCCTAGTTTGCCTTTAGAGCAGTCTTTTCTACCGTCACTCGCTCTTCTCCATACTAGACTTCCTTTTCTTATCGCTTTACCCTTGACGTTCTTGTCGTGGTATCTAGCGATACTTTGTTTGTAAGCTGCATTCTTTGCCTGTGCATTATCCCTAAGCTCATCCACTAAGTCCAGAGTTATCGCACATGATCTCATGTTTTCTTCCATGTCATAGGATAACACTCTAACTGTTGGAATGCTTAGCTCTGTTGGGATTAGTGCTTCCATTCCATATGCTAGTGAGAAAGGGGTTTCTCCGGTGGGTGTCTTTTCAGTGGTTCTATACGCCCACAGGATCTCTGGTAGTAGATCTGCCCACGAACCTTTGGCCTGTTCGACTTTTTTCTTCAGTCCTTGAACGATGGCTCTGTTTGTGACTTCTACTTGCCCATTACCCTTTGGTCTGTATACCGATGAAAAATGGATTTTAGTGCCCATGTTTTCGCACAATCTCGTAAACTCCCCACCGGTAAACTGTGTACCGTTATCTGTCACTATATGCATTGGAACACCAAATCTGCACATTATGCACTTGAAGACAAATTTCGTTGCTGCTCCTTGAGTTATTTTGGTTACAGCTAGTGCCTCGACCCATTTAGTAAAGTAGTCGACAGCCACAAATATAAATTTAGCCTGGCCTGTCGATACTGGAAATGGTCCCACAATATCTAATCCCCACATTGCAAAGGGGATGGGGCTTTCTACCCCTGTTAGCTGAGTTGCGGGATTTCTCTGTATGTTTTTGTGTATTTGACAGGCCTTGCATTTTCTTGCAAATAGGACTGCATCTTTTTTCAGTGTGGGCCAGAAGTATCCTTGCCTTATTATTCTTTGGGCCAAAGATCTTCCCCCCTGATGTATTCCGCATACTCCTTGATGAATCTCCTCTACAATGAATTGTCCTTCTGTTGAGACACATTTCATTAGAGGTCCGTCGTAGGATTTCTTATACAGAATATCACCGATCAGGCAGAATCTTGAAACGCGTGTTTGTAACTTGCGTCTTTCATTTTTATTTTCAGGAAGTTTCTGCCCCTCAAAGTATTCTATCAAGGGCTTCCTCCAGTCTTCTGCCTGGATCATGACTAAGTTACAAGAAGGTGTAGATGCTGAGTCAACTAGTATCTCTCTCTGCCCTCCTTCGAAAGCAGAAGCTAGCTTTGCTAGGGCATCAGCTGAGTTATTTTGACTCCTTGGTATCTGCTCTACTTCAACCTTAGTAAATTGTTCTTTGATTTTTTCCAGTGTGGCTGCGTACTGTACAATTAGAGGTTCTTTAACAGTGAACTCTCCTGTGAATTGCCGAGCCACTAATTGAGAGTCTGTTCTAATAATTACTGAACAAGCCCCTAACCTTCTGAGAATTTTCATTCCTTGGATCACAGCTTCGTATTCTGCTATATTATTCGTAGCTGAGAACTGTAATCTGATGGAATGTTCATATATTCATTGGTCTGGAGTGATTATCTTTATTCCCACTCCTGCACCTGTACTGCAGATTGAGCCATCAACCTCTACTATCCAAGGTTTTTCTTTGCTTTCCTGGGTCATGTCTACGATAAAGTCTGCAACTGCTTGCCCTTTAATGGCTGTGGCAGGAACAAAATCTACATCGAACTCGCTTAACTCCAGTGCCCACTTCGTTAATCTTCCGGAAGTATCTGGCCTGTGGAGGATTCTGCGCAGCGGATGTTCTGTTAAAACTTTGATTGTATGAGCCAGGAAGTATGCTCTTAATCTGCGTGCTGCATGTACTACTGCTTGGACTATTTTCTCCACTGGAGGATATCTTGTTTCTGCCCCTTGTAGCCTTTTTGAGTGATAATATCGGGATCTGTTCACTGTCCCTTTGACATATTAGAACTGTACTGATAGCCTCTTCTGAAGCTGCTACGTAGACGTATAATTCCTCCCCAATTTTTGGCGAAGTTAGGTGTGGTAGAGAAGCCAGATGTGCTTTGAGCTGTTGAAACGCCTCGTCACACTCTGTAGTCCATGTTATTGCCCCTTTTTGACTAGTTTTTAGTAGCTGGAAAAAGGGTTTGCACTTGTCTGCTGTTTTGGAAATGAACCGACTTAAGGCATTGATTTTTCCATTCAGCTTTTGTACCTCCTTTATTGTTCGAGGTGGTGCTGTTTCTAGTATTGCTGCTATTTTATCTGGGTTTGGCTTTATCCCTTTCTGCCCTACATAGAATCCAAGAAATTTTCCTTCTTGCACTCCGAAGCTGCATTTGGCAGGGTTTAGCCTCATCCCATAATTCTGCAGAGTTTCTAGGGTTTCTTTCAGATCATTTGGGTGTTCATCTGCTTTTTTGGATTTCACCAGAATGTCGTCTACATACGCCAGGACATTTCTTCCTTCCTGCTTTTTGAATACCTTGTCCATCAGCCTTTGGAAGGTTGCTCCTGCATTTCGTAGGCCAAAAGGCATGACTTTGTAGCAATATGTTCCCCATTCTGTGATGAATGATGTAGCCTCTTCATCATCTTCTTTCATCAAGATCTGATTGTACCCTGAATGTGCATCCATCATGGATAGTAACTCATTTCCTGATGCTGCATCCACTAATCTGTCGATAGATGGGAGTGGGTAGCTGTCTTTTGGACATGCTTTGTTGAGATCTGTGAAGTCTACACACATCCTCCACTTCCCATTAGATTTTTTGACCATAACTGGGTTTGCTAACCACTTTGGATATTTGACTTCCCGGATGTGCCCAGCTTTGATTAACTTTTCAATTTCAGCCTGTGCTGCCTCCTTTCTTTCAGCTGCGAGTATTCTTCGCTTCTGCCGTATAGGAGTAAAGCTACTGTCTATGTTGAGCTCATGGCACGTTATAGTACGTTGTACCTGTGAGGGTGCCTCCCCTTCCCATACGAACGTGTGTACATGGGTTTCTAATAGCTGCAGTAGTGACTTTTTTAACTCGGAGGATAAAGATGTCCCCATTAGGACTCCTCCTTTTGAGAGTTTGACCTCCTCAACTTGATTAGATGAGGTTGAGTCTTCTTCCTCCTCTCTTTCTTGAATGTACAGGGTTATAGGTTTAGCTATTTTAGTTGCCTTCCTGTACGAATTTCTGGAATCTTTCTGTGCTCCAAAAACTGTTGCCATTCTGCCATCCTTTCCTGGTACCTGAAGCATTGATGATAAGATGATGGTATCGCTTTGAAACCGTGAATGCTTGGTCTACCCAAGATCCCATTGAACGGAGAGTCTATATTGACCACAATGAAGTGTGCTGTACGTGATACTCTCCCGTTTCTTTTTCCCAGGGATATTTGTAGATCGATGGCTCCTACTACTGGGGCCTTTGTGTTTGTAAACCCATAGATGGCTTCCTTGGCCGGGGTTAGCTGATCCACTTTGTAGCCCATTTTTTCGAACGCTGCTAGGTATAATATATCTACCGAGCTGCGTTGTCTACCATTACTTTGTTCAGACTTAAGTCATCCCCTATATCCACTTGTATCACTAGTGGATCCTCATGTGGGCTGACCACGTTGTCCAGATCTTCCTCAGAGAAGCTTATTTCCTCGCTTGGGTACGATCTTTTCTTAGATTTTGGTACCGTTGTAGTTTGCATCACTTTGCGCGAGTAACTTCTGCTTTCTCCTACCGATCCTCCACCGAAGATTAAATTAATTACCCTTCTTTTGTGGTCAGTGTCTGAATCGGGACTCCTTGAGCGTTGGCGCTTACCCTTGTTTTTCGGGTCCCTGCAGCCTTGTCGCCCCCTTTCTATTTTATTTATGTATTGCTTCAGCTTCCCCTCCTTCACTTGTGTGTCTAGGAAGGTGCTCAGCTCCCTGCAATTCTCTGTATTGTGCCCGTAATCCTTGTGGAACTTGCAATACCTGTTCCTCCTTGTTCGAGCCTCTTTCGTTGCAGGGTTCAACTCTTCTGGTTGAGGAAACCTTATTCTTCCTTTTCCTTTATTATAGATTTCCTCTTTTGGAGTGGTGAAAACCGTAAATCCCAAGTCTTTATACTTTGGATATCTTGATTTCCCGAACTCCTCAGATGTCTGGTAGACCTTTCCGTCGTGTTTTGGTCTCCAGGATGATTCTCCTTTTTCGAATTTCTGGAATTTTTTCTTTGGTGCTTCATATGCTTTTTTATTGCTTATGGCACCTCTCTCTTTTCTTTTTCTTTCTCATACTCTTCAGAATTTATGTATTTCTGGGCCTTTGTTAACAGGTCCTCCATGCATTTTACATTACTGACGTTTAGCTTTATTGCTAATGGCGTGTTCATGTCTAGCCCTTTCGAGTATGCGCATATTGCGATTGTTGTGTTTAGATCGGAGATTTTCTGCATGGCTTCCGTGAATTTAGTTGTATAATTCCGAAGCGTGTCACCATTTTGTTTGATTGCAAACAGTGATTCTGTGCCCTTTCTGACCCTTGTGTTTCCACAATGTTGGGCGACGAACTTCTTTTTCAAGTCCTCGAAATTCGTTATGCTCCCTGGCTACAATTCAACGAACCATCTGTATGTGGGTCCTTTTAATGTTCCTGGGAATGCTCTACAGAGAATGTCATCCCTTGATGTAGCCCACTGCATTGCCCCTACGAACATGTTTATATGGTCCGCTGGGTCCATCTTCCCATCATAGATCTGTAGCCTGGGTAGCCTGAATTTTAGAGGTGCTGGTTTTACCATCAGCGATTTGTGCAAAGCATCCATGCCTACCAGCCAATTTGGGACCTCGCCTCCTTCTTCTGTGTCTCCCGTACTTTCTTCCTGTACGGGTTTTCGGAAAAGAGGTTTGGGTTGCCCCTCTGGTTTGTGAAATAGTGGCGCACTTGAGTGTGCTGCCCTATGACTTGACACCTCCTATTGTGCCTTGGCCTGCTTTGAGGTTTGAGCTTTTGACTGGTATATTGACGCCTTAGACTTTTCAATATCCTTTATCTTCTCGCTCATTTTCGCTATGGTTTCCTTCATTTTTTCCAGCTCTCCTATGGGCATTTTTATGAACCCATGAGTGGATTCTGATGCAACAGTCCTTGGTTCCTTGCTGCTTGTGGGTCCCCCCTTTTGAGGCTGTTCTTCCGAAGGTTTTTCAGTAATGAGTCGGATAGCCTCTGCTATCGCCTGAACTGTGATGTTCAGATTTTCCCCACCTGCTGAAGCTTGGGGGGTTTGCTCGGGTTCGCCTTCGATGTTAGCCTCAGGTCCTGTGGGAGTCCTTTTGTTTTTATTGGCCTTAGGTGGTCGACCCACTGGCCTTTTAGTTTTTGAGTTGCCAGGCTGTTGTCCTGGCGCCTCCTGAGAATTTGCTCCTCCTCCCTAGGAAGTGCTTCGAGTTACCACCATCTTGGAGTGTTCGACTTTTCTTGGAAGGTGTGTTCGACTTTTGCTTGGAGAGAAAAGTCGATCTTCAAAAAGTCGACTCCTAGTGCACTTGGAGGATTCCTTGGAAGTCGATGTTTGAAAGCCTAGCTCCTTGAGGGGTCGACTTTTTCCTTGGAAGAAAAAGTCGATCTTCTGAAATGTCGATCCCTTGCTGGCTGATTTCCTCGCAAAGCTTCCTAGCTGGCGACTTGGAAAAAAGTCGATCACTTTTTTCGAAAAAGTCGAGGAGCTTTTGTCGTGAGTATCTTTGAGTCACAGACGGCGCCAACTGATGGGGGTGAAACCCGACCAGTACTCCAAGACGCGCAAGCAAGCACCAAGCGGGGAACTCCGCGGGAAACCGGACCGGAACTCAAGTGTGCAGAGCTCTGCTTCGCTAGGAATCCTTTCGCTCCAAATGACCTACCTTTAATGAGTGGGGGGTGCTCTCTATTTATAGGGATTCTTATGGGGGCAATCTGGTCATTTGGGCAGTAACCGCCTAACTGCCCAACTGATTAGATTGGGTCCAGGAGTCGACTTTCCAGAGATCGACTTTCTGGGGGTCGACTTTTCCTGGTGATCGACTTTACTCAAAAGTCGATCCCAGGGAAGTCGATCCTCAGGAAAGTCGATCTTCCTAGGATTCGACCTGGGACCTCCCCAACCCTAGAATAGATACCTCAACTCATCTTAGGCTATCCGGATTTCTAGTTGCTGGTAGGTTGTGACCGTGTTCGGGATAATGTATCACCATAAACTATCTAAGTCTAATACATCTCCTATTTTATCTATAATCTTTAGAGATGGGTGGCCTAGCCTTCTGTGCCAGATGTCAGAGGTTGTTTTAAATCCTAGATTGCATTGAATCTCAGGGTTGAAGTAGTACAATCCCCTTCTATTAATCCCAGAAAAAAGGATCTCCTGATTCTTCAAACTCTTCACCTGAAATTCCTTCTGGCCAATCTGAATATAACAATTCAAATCACTACAAAGTTTAGTTGTTGATATTAATGTTTTCTTAATCTTGGGTACACATAAAACCTTATTTAATATAAATATTCTGGAATTTATTTTAAATTCAAGTTTTCCTATTTTTCATATTTTTAATTTATCCCCACTACCAATTATAACACCCCCAATACCTGAGTATGTTTCACATTCATGAAGTAGGACTTCATCAGCAACCATGTGATTGGCTGCACCTGAGTTTAAACACCAATCCAGATCTTGGACTATCACAGAGTTTGCTACTAAAGCCCCTTGTGTTGCTATCTTAACAATGCAAGAACCCTCCAAAAAAAAACTTATTTCCCTCAAAATTAAAAATAAACGTACTAGCAGGAACCGTAAATCCCTAGATCTGTTTTTCCAGACCAGCTCTCGATACCATGTGAAGATTTTAATCTTGAAGAGTATGTCAACAGATTTGACGAAATTAGTAGGAATGATGATCGTTGAAGCAGAATCGTATTGTGATGAAATCAAAGAAGAAGAGAACGATGGTGAAGAAGATGATGAAGAAGAAGAAAGAATTAGACCAGTGTAGTAGATTCACTATCACGAGAGAGAGAATTAATGTTGAACAAGATTAGAAGAAGATTAACCAACAACTATATAAGAAGGTTATCACAAAACAAGAGAGTGGAAGAAGAGAGTTCAACTTGATGATTAATAACTAATCCACGATGTTATTTATACACATCCTTAGAGTGGTGTATTTACATTATAGTCTAAATTTTATATTATGGGTGATTTTGCATTTCGTTCCTTGTCTTTTGTATTCTTTACATACATGCCTCTATGGGTGACATTGCTCTTATGTCCATGTATTTTTAGTCTTTACATTAGGTAAATAATAGCTTAGATCTTTTAATACGGTTCATTATCGTTTTTATTACAATCGTTGGATCAAAAATGACAAACGGTTGAAGCACGATATGATTTTATTAATATGGTGTTAGTGTTGAAATATATGAATTTGTCCCTTGATGACCATATAAGTATCATTCATAATTTTTAAAATATTATAAATTAATAATTATATCAAAACATAGAGGTTATCATAATATCACTCTTGCTTAAACAAATTAAATAAATATACTCCTTACCAATGGTATATGATATGATACCTTATCCTTTTCCCCAAATCATTTTTTATCATCTCAAGAGGTTAGTGGTATAATTATTATCTCTTTATACTTGTTTTCTTGCTTTTGTTTGATTCTTTTAATAGTTTTCTGATTTTATCTCTTTGTTTAAAAAAAAGTAGAATGAAGATGTATTTAAAAAAATTAATGATTGAGATTCCGAATTCAAGGGTTGCGATTTCTAATCCAAGCGTTGAGATTGATTCCGAATCCAAGTGTTGAGATTTTCAATCCAAGTGTTCAAATTCTAAGTATAAAAGCCTTTAACTATATATACTCCGATTCCGGATGAACAATATCCTTTCTCACTTAAAAACCTTTCCACAGATCCGGGTTAATTCCCTCCAAACTTTTACAAGACTAGTTCCGTTCGTCGAGTGTATTGGCAAAGAGAGCCTTGTCAATAAAGAGGTAATAACTTGAAGCAAACTAAATTTGTTGGTTATTTCTATTTGTCATGCTGCTTCCAGGAGGTTCTAGGAGGTCCACTATTGCAAAAGGTTGTACAAGTTGTCAGCTTGTTGAGGGAAGGAAAGCAAGGAATATCAATATTGTGATTATCGATCCTCACTGAGTTGGTAAACCCACCAGATGTCTAAACATTCTTTCAATCATCAATCATGTACATTCAATTATTGCCGAAAATTTACCCTACAAATGAAGGGTTTTGAACTTGCTAAACATGATTAGGCCTGTCAATGGATATTCGAAATATTTCGTGTTCGAATTCGTTTAGGCTTAATCGAATTCAAATACTTAAAATACTATTTGAAGCTAAACGAATTCGGATAATTTTCAAATTCAAATAAGTATATAAACATATAATAATTTTATACTTTTTACCTAATCCATATTGTGTTGGATTTATATGTTATATTTAAATGTTATTAAAAAAATAAGTAAAATATTATTTTTTTTTGTTTTTCTTGTAAATGTTATACGAACCGAATTCGGATACGAAATTTGAAATTCAAACGAATTCGAATACAGAGGTATCCGGACAGAATTCGTATGATTGACAAGCCTAATATGATTGATATGGCATGTTTTTGTATCCTCAACCTTTGAATTTTAAATTGTAAAATTATTATGAATATCTGAAAATCGAAAAATCCATGTGATGGTGTGTGGATTCGCGTTATGGGGCATACACACAACTCTCTAGTATTTTTTTCAATAACTCTCAACCCCGACCCCTCCCCTATTGGATCAGGGGAGATATTTATAGGAAACCTTCATGGGCCTTCTGGGCCCTGTGGTCTGTTCGGTCCATGGTCCGTCTGGACGGGCTTTGGTACCAACACCATGTTTGATTAGCACAAACAGATATTGGATTATTGGATAGGAATAAAATTTTAAGTCTGAAAATATTTTAGTTTTGATTTTATAAGACTTTACCCTTATATGGAAGGAGGGACCCCTTCCAAAATATGCATTGATAAGTGCGATATATTTTAAAATGTTAAAATTTTGTTTTTATAAAGTCAGGTAATCATCCCACATCTATTTTAACCTATAAGTTTTGTTTTGATGATGAATGTCATTTTCGCAGGTATACTAACATTCATGAGTGTCTTCTTGAAGATTATTTTCTCAGTATTCTATTGTTGGAACTAACTACTGTAAATACGACAACGAAACACTACAGCTATTCATGTTGTCTCTCTATATTTCTTGTTTGATCATATATTTTTTCGCATCATATATTTTTTTGATACGTAAATTGGGCATGTTTTACAGTAGTTTCTCTATTACGTTTATATTGGGTAGGTTAACATCTTAGAGTATCAAGAAACTTTTAAAAATCTAAAAATCTTTCAAGGTAGATTCGACCTAAGAGTTTTCTCGGAAACTCTATAAAATCAAACTTAAAGCTTTTTGGTTTAGCTCAAAAACTCTCTCACACTTTGGTGATCTTGAGACAAACCTCTCAACCAAAGTGGACACACACAAGAGATGATTATAGGAGTAGAATATTAAGAAAACAACACTTCTTACTTGTAGAGATGAACAAGAATATTAGAAGAAGAAGTTGGAGAGCTTTTGAAGCTTTGGAAAGCTAGAACACTTGAGAACTTTGGAAGCTTGGAAACTTGGAAGCAAGAACACTTATGAACTCAAATGTGGAGTGAAAAAACCTTTTGATTGCTTGTAGTGTGGTGAGTGAAAATAAGGGGAATACCCTTCTATTTATAGCCTTGACCACTCGATGTTCACCCTTGGATCTTCAATGGATGGCTCCTTGATTTCTCACATAAATCCAAGCTTTGTCTTTGAAATCTTATCTTGAATAGTGTTTCTTTTCCTTGGATGGTGTGTTGTTGGAGAATCTTATCTTTGAATAAGTCCAGCGTGAATGGTGTTTTGTCCTCTTGGAATATTATACCTTGAATAAAGAGTCAAAGATAATAATATTCAAGGTAAAGATGTAATTATTCCAATTTGAATTTTAACTTTGAATTAAACCTTTGACTCAAATGATTAATTAATTAGAGTTAAGTTTAATATTGACTAATTTCACCCTATAGATTAATAGTGTAATTAGGGTTTAAATTGACATGATTTAAATATAATCCTATGTCGACAATTTTGATTCTACAAAGGTTTCAAATAAAATGAAGGTATATACTATAATCTGATTTATAGTCCAGTTGTGAGAGCATCTACAATTAGAATAATACTATCCTTAGCTGTATCTAAAGGATTCATTCCTACAAGGAAAGTTAAATGAACTAGTGTACATTGATCAATCACAAGGGTATATTAATCAGAAAAATCCAAATGCAATATGTAAACTAAATAAGGCAATATATGGCCTCAAATAAGCACCTAGATCTTGGTACTCTAGGTTAAGTGAAGTACTAATTTTTAATGGATTTAAAAATAGTAGGGCTGACTCATCCTTGTTTGTATATCATAAAGGAAATGTGTTGTTATGGGTATTGGTTTATGTTGATGATATCATCATCACAGATAATAATCCAGAAGAAGTAGAAAGCTTTATTTCTCACATTTGTAAAGAATTCAAATATAGAGATTTGGGAATACTGAAGCATTTCTTAGGAATGGAGGTGAGTTATGAAGGAAATAGAATAATAAAAATTGACCAATCAAGATATGCATTAGATATCTTAAAGAAATTCAATATGTTGACCTACAAACTATGTAAATCACCAATGACTACTGGTTTGAAACTAATAAGAATGAAGGAGAACTATTAAAAGATCCAACATCATACAGAGCAATGATAGGGTCATTGCAATATTTAGCCCAGACTAGGCCAGATTTAACATATGCCACAAATCAAGTAGCACAATTTTTAAAAGAACCAAGAACATTCCATTTAACTGCTGCTAAAAGAATTCTCAGATATCTTAAAGACACCTTAAGGCATGGTCTTCAGTTTTCTAAATATAAAGATCAGAACTTGTCTGGTTTCTTTGATGCGGATTTTGCAGGTGATCCTAATACAAGGAGATCAACAACTGGTAATTGTGTGTACTTAGGAGGGAACTTAATTACATGGATGTCTAAGAAGCAGACTACAGTCTCAAGATCAACAGCTGAGGCTGAATATAGAGCACTTACCTCTGCAACTGCAGAGTTAAGATGGTGCTCATTCATATGTAGAGATTTACAAATGCCTATTGGGCATAATCCTGTAGTATATTGTGATAATAGATCAACCATTTTCATGGCTTCTAATCCAGTAATTAGACAAAAATAAAAACATATAGACACAGATTATCACTTTGTAAGAGAATTAGCAGCTGTTGGGGCTCTTAAGATTATTCATGTATGTTCTCAGACCAATTAGCAGATCTATTCACCAAAGCAGTGAATCAGAATCTATTCAAGTCACTATGCAAAAGATTAAGAATGTTCTATCCAGAGGGATCGTGTAAAATTTAGAATAAAGTATTCAATTTCACATTTTTTTTCTTCTTCGGGTTTTTTCTTCTACTTGTTTGTTTGTTTCTTTGTATTGTGTTTTTTTTTATTGTTATTGTTTCTATGTGGTGTTCAATCATAGAACAGATAAGTGCAAGTATAGGACTTATGCAAAGAAATCCAGGGCTAAGTAACTATTACTCATGAATTTTTTTCAATCTATTCATTTCATAAAAATTACTTCTAGTTCATTTCTCTTTCTACAGATAACTAGATCAGGAAAAATAAAGAAAATGCACATCTAGAATATATCCAGGTATATTCATCCATTTAGTGCATTAGTTGAAGTGGTGACAGGGTGTTCCCAGAAAGTATTTGTCTATGATCTAATGTTACAAATTCCAATTCAATTATATAACATTTGGAAAGGAATGTGAAGACAGTTGATACTGATTGACTTACTGTTGATACTAATTCAAGTATATAACTAAATGACAATTGTTAGTTAAAACAGTTGTTAGTTAATAGATTAATACCTATATAATACAAACTCATTGTAATAGTTGGATTATCGAATTTTATTGGAAACATTTCTTTTTCTGTATAATTTCATATTGTAATCTTCAGTTGAGTTTGCTTCACACTATTAACCTCTTCTGATTCAACATTGTTTTAATCGAAAGGAAGTAGAAAATGCATTTCCATAAAAAAATTCTTCTTTTGTGTTTCTCGAAATAACCCTAATATTCTCGAAGTCCAAAAAAATATACTTTGACAGTAGAAACAGCTCTTTCAAATGATAACAATTCCTTCAAAATATCAACTGTCTTCTTAATACTTAAATTCACCATAAAACCGATCCATTTTACGTTAACCACATTAAGAAGTGGCGAATTCTGAAGAACATATTTAATGAACTTCATTTCCGATGTCAATCCTGAATCAATATTGATGTCAAAGATTTTGATATGTTTTTTAACCTGAATGATGTACATAAATGTTTTCAATTTCGAAAGAGTTTGTCAACTCTTTTCTTGGAGCCTATGTAAAGGGAAAAAAAAAGATTAATCACAATTACATATTTTTATTATTAAGTAACGGTGAAATGGTAAAATGAATAATCTAGATGATTTTACCAATGTCATTTGATGGTGAACCAATGCCGGAGAATTTTCAAGGATAAAAATCAACAACTGCATATTCTTGAGGACAGTCTAGAGACACAGTGAGATTGAGTATTTTCAAAAGGTTGAATTTAATCTCTTTTAATGCTGATTCAACCTTTCAAAATATTTTAATCACAAAAAGCCATCAATATTTAAAAAGAAGAAAAAGATAAATCTGAGTTTTTCATATAAGCAATTTACCGGGCAAAAATTCGTTGTAGAAAGTTCAAGATTAGACACCCTTGAAAGACTGCCAAGAAGATTAGACAAATCGTAGGGACCTCCATCTGCCCAAAAAAGGCTAGCTTTCGCAATCAAATGAGTATGCATAAAACTCAAATGACAAAATAAACCATGAAATATCAGGACATGAAGATTAGGAGTATTTAAATTTAAAACTGGTGTAGGGCAATGATAAAAATGAAGATCTAAATGCTTGAGTGGAGACAAATATATCAATCTTTGAAGTGTTGTTTCACTAGCAAATTCGATGTAATGAAGAGCAAGAGAGGTTAAAGTTTTAAACCCATCAAATGATGATGGAAGTTTAATTCTGCAAAAATACTTGATATCTGACGTGGTCAATTTATCAAAAGAAAATACCAAGGATGGAATCAAATAACCATCAATATTATCATAAAAATAAACAAAGTTCAATATAAGTTTTTGGATTTGATAACCAACCAAATGATTCAATAATATATCGATATCTGACCAATTGAGATCATCTAAATTGTTCAATAATGCAAATCTCTGAATATTGTCTCTGTGAAGTAACATAAACCGAAAAACTTTATTTCCAAGCTCATCCATATTTCGAAATGATTCAATGTAAATATTGATTTCAGACATTGATCTCCATTTGTATCTCCAGAATGTTGACAATAAGCTGGGTGTTTATGGCTTGTTTTAATCGCAGCCGAACAAGAATGTTATCTACGATATTATTATGTAGAATGCTGAGCCTATCCTTTTCTAATTTAATTTTTTAAGATCTTTTTGACATCTCTTAAGGTTGTTCTTTAACATATGTAATCACCAACCGAAATAAAATAAAAATAAGCAAACATTCAACAAGATTATTTGAAGACAAATAATAAAAATAAAATGAAAATGAAACATACCAGTGATTGAGTGAAGAAGTATAAATAATACATTGATGCTGTTCTAAACTCGAAGAAATTTTTTTTTTTCAAAGGCGATTTATATTAAAAATAAAAAGGTTACAAACTACGATAAAAAAGATAGACAATTAATTAACAACTAAAGTACGATAAGATGTGTGGAATAAGTATAGCTTGTTAATCCTCGGCTTGTAGGTCAGTAACCAATAGCGAGGCTTCCTCCCACCTTCTGATAGCTGTATCCTCCAAACTTAACCTGTGCGTTTTTTTAAATAAGCGATAATCATAGATGATAGCCAAATCTCGTATGAAATCTCTTGCAACGACTTTTACCGGCCGAGAGAGCCCCTCCTTGTATCGTAGACTCCTCTCCCTCCAGAGATGCTATATAAATATTGCAAGTGCATTCCAATGTAGCCCCCAACATAGTGCTGACTTCCTGCATTTGGATATCCCCTCCATGATATCACCCACCCTTATATCTCCTAGCTTTATCTCTGTGATACCCATAATTTTCCATAGTGCATAATCTGTCAACCATGTAAATTCGTTCCAAAGAGACCAGCTGAAATTGCAATTGAAGAATAAATGGGTTGTCGTTTCCTCAACTGTATCACAAAGGACACACTTTGCTGGAACCACTATCCCCCAAGACCTCAATTTATCGAATGTTCTTAGCTTACCCCATCTCAGTCTCCATAGACAGAAGGCCATCTTTGAGGTACGACAGGTCCACACTCCTACGGCCAGAGGGTCAGAGACGGCTGGCGGTGATAATTTTGCTCTTATGAGGCTCGTTTTTATACTACCGCTGACTGTGCAATCCAACCCTGCAGGGTAGCATAATTTGATATCCTCTTTGGCTCTCAGAATGCTAAACCATATCGGGGAATCTTTGGGATAGAATTGGATTTTCGCCAAATCTCTTCCTTTGAGATAGCGTGCCCGCATCCAAACCGCCCATGGAGAGCTCCCATTCCAGATTCTATAAGCCCATTTGACTCTAGCAACTCTTGAGAGTAACACCAGATCCGCCAGTCCTAAGCCCCCGTCTCCTTAGCCATAATCATTCTGCTCCATGTCATACCTTTAGAATCTCACCATATAAACCGATAAATAATTTGTCGTGCTTTTTTGACAACCGTCATGGAAATTTTGAGACATTAAAACCAATATACTGTAGCTTGCCCACTAAGACCCAATTTGCAAGTTGACTTTTCCTCCATATGACAATGTTTTGTTTTTCCATTTCTGGAGATAGGAATTTAATTGGTCGATTAGCGGAGCACAGTCTGCACCTTTGACATCCCTCCCAACTAGAGGCACCTATAGATATTTAAGCGGTAAAATGCTTTTCCTGGAACCCCATCAACTGCAGTAGATCATCCTTGATTTGATCACATGAAATTGAGAATATCATCGAACTCTTGGAACAATTAATTTTCAGTCCTGAATTTTTTGTAAAATCATCCAGCACTGCTTTAATTGCCCTCAGAGATTTAGTATTAGCCTTTGCAAAACATAGCACATCGTCAGCAAAAATGAGGTGCGTTGGAGAGATCGCTCCCCCCATAACGAAGGTATCCAATTCTCCACATTTTTCAACAAGATGCATTGACTGCGAAAGGTTCTCCATAACTAAGTTGAAGAGGATCGGTGAGAGTGGATCTCCTTGCCGAAGTCCTCTTCCACTGCCAAATTGAGCCGAAGGCTCTCCCTCAATGAGGATGGAGAAGGTCGCAGTCGAGATACACTGAGTGATTAGTCTGATCAATGCCCCTGAGAATCCCATACTGACCAGAGTGATACGAATCGTTTCCCAGCTAATTGAATCAAATGCTTTAGTAATATCAAGGCTTATACAAACTCGTCTAGCCGTTGCCTTCTGATTGAAACCTCTTAATAATTCCTCCGCTAGGAGGACATTATCAGAAATGATTCTGGCCTTTGTGAAAGCCGCTTGATTGCCTGAGAGTAGCTCTGGAGTTACTATCCCAATCCTATTAGCCAATAACTTAGATATGATCTTATAGATTGTGTTTGCCCCAGAGATGAGTCTAAAATCTCGAATATGCGAGGCCTCTGAAAATTTAGAGATGATAGTGATGAATGTATGATTGATGTACTTTAAAGAACCACGTTCGTCGAAGAAATCCTCTATAAGCACCATCACATCTCTCTTAATAAATCCTCAGTATCTTTTGAAAAATCCCGCCACAAACCCATCGGGTCCTGGGGCTTTTTCCGGACACATGCTAGAGATCACTTCCCACACCTCATTCTCCACTGGCCTTCACACCATCCAGAGATTCATCTCCTCTGCCACTAGTTTCGGGAACCATCTCAGGGGGTTTTCGGTGCTACTGTTCAAAGAATGTCTTTCACGAAACAATTCTTTAAAATAAGCAACTCCTTTCTTCTCCAGTTGGTCCCTTGTTACTAATGGATTCCCTTGATCATCTAAGTTCGAAGAAATGAAGTGAAGAAAGAAACACCTGTGTGTAATGAGAGAGACAAAGATAGGAAGGAATATAAATATGATCTGCAAAGATTTGAAAGAAAGACAATTCTATATTTCTTGGGAAGTGGAAAGGTTTCTGGCTTTCTTTAATAAACAAGTAATAAACAAGACTTTATTTATTAAAAAAATGTTAAAGATAATAAATAAATAGAAGATTGGAAATCGATAATCATCATTCATCACTAATATAAGTCATATCACTTATTCACTTGTGTTCTTAGGTTATAAATTAATTTCACGATTAAATTGGGCATAATCTTATTTTATTGTATTGACTAATATAAATTATTACATAATATTTATTAAACGTTTCTTTTAGGAAGTGTAATTAATGGTTGTATCTTCAATAAAATTTCCTGTAAACAAAAAAAGTGTAGACAACTATTATAAATATAATTGATATTAAATCATTTTCATTTAATCCGAAACTAATTTTTTTTACGAAGTGCAAGGATGTAACAGGTTGCGGAGGAAGAAAAGAGGATTATTCTCCTGAGGGAGCCGGTGGTTGAGTCTGTGAGAATATAGTTAGGTGTTAGTTGTAAACCTAATTGTTGTTAGTAACTAGTTGTTAGATAGTAGTAGAATAGCTTATAAATAAGAACTGTATTATTACATCACAAAGATTGGGAAAATGAGATTGATCTTCAGTTGACCAAAGAGTGTGCACGTTTCATATGGTATCATTCGCCTAGTTTCTTCACAGAATTTATTTTGTTTTTCCTCTCGGTTCTGCACGTTTTGTGTTCGTTGTTGAAATTGCAGCAGCTGCGTTCTCTGTTGACGACGAACGATTGATTTTTTCAGATGGTGACAAGAGATCATCATGCTACAACAACGACGATGGAGACTCTTCCTCCGGTGGTTGCAGTGATGACGTCTCCTCTTCCGACAGCATTTAATATTCTGTCTAGCTTGGTGTCACACGCCACTCTCCAAAATAAATTTTCTTTGGTGGAAAGATCAGTTTTTCACCACTCTTGTGGTCAATGATCTCTCATATGTTATTGATGATGAATTTGTTCCGCCTATTCCCAAGATCGCCGAGCTGCCGAATCCAGAATTTGCGACTTGGATTAGAGCAAATTTTTTCGTTCTTGGCTTGATGAAAGCCACCATCTCCCCACCGTTGTGTCCTTTGATTCAGAAAGAAAGACTTGCTCTCCCTGCCTGGAAGAAGTTGGAAGTAAATCTTTCACCAGAATCAAAACAATACACAAGAAATCTGAAAAATCAGAACCGCACATTAAAAAAAACAAACTCAGTCGCAATGACAGATTACCTCATCCAGATGAAATCACTAGCGGACTCATTAGCTTATACAGCCACGGCCAACAATCTAGAAGAACCTTACAATGATGAGTGGGTGCTTGATTCCGGAGCCACTCATCACATGGTTAACAACACATCTAAATATACTGATTGTTCACCATATGAAGGTAATGATGTTGTTTTTATTGGTGATGGTTCATCTTTGACAATTACACATGTTGGAATAATTTTTCTTAAATCTAAATATGGTCTGGTTAAACTAAATGAGGTGTTATGTGTGCCTGACATTAACAAGAATTTACTTTCTATGCGGCAATTTTCATTGAATAATTCTTGTAATTTTGTAATTGATAATGTTGGTTTTTTTGTAAAGAGCAAGGATACTGGGAAGATCATATTGACTGGGAATAATGCTGGAGGACTCTACTTTGTGGACAAAGTTCAAATAAATTGTTTGATTAGCTCAAAGTAAAATTCTACGTTGTGGCACCGACGTTTGGGACATGCTTCATCTGAAGTAAATAATCGTGTTCTTGCTATGTTAGGAAAGAATGATAGAATAAAGTCTACTCATCATTGCTCAACTTGTTCTTTGGAAAAAGCACATCGTCTTCAATGAAGACATGCAGTATAGGTCTACAAATATTTTACAACTAGTTTACATGGACATTTGGGGTCCATCACCTATTTTATCAAATTGCAATTTTCGATATTATATCTCATTTGTAGACGATTTGTGTAGATTCACGTGGATTTATCCTCTTCATAATAAAAATGATTGTTTGATGATTTTTGAATATTTTGTTAATCAAGTTGAAAATGTTTTGGACTCTAAAATAAGACCATGGAGGTGAATTCATAAGTCAAAAATTCAAATAATTTCTTCAAACAAAAGGAATCAAACAAAAG
>LFYR01001485.1:36121-73046 GCA_001185155.1 Zostera marina | reverse complement strand
ATCTAATTATTTCTTTGGTTATTATAATGGAAATATTTTGACATTTTTATTTTCTACTTTTCTAGGATGATCGGAAAACACTCCCAGTATATCCTTATCGTGAACAACTTCTAGAGGCAATAAATAATCATCAGGTATGCTAATAATTAATATTACATTTTGTGTACCTGAAAAATGAATAAAAAGTTACATATCCAGAATGAGATACTCTAATTTCAAGGTATCATATTTGATTTCCATGGAGGTGGGATTGGTTCGACGGATTTCTGTTACTTGATTTCTTCATCTCCTCCTCAGCGTGTTCAAAAGAATCTAACAGTCTTGGCAAAGAATGCAGTATGTCTTTGATTCATTGGGGCTTTCATATTTACATGTTCTAGTAAAATCATATGTTTTTTCTCAGGATGAAAGGTGCTCAAAATTAAAGATCTACCCAATATTGCAAAAGGTTTAGTCTAAAATATTATGCAGCAAATGACTTGTTCAATTTCACTTATTTATGTATTTATTTAAATAAATAATATATTATACTATTAAACATAAATGGTTAGGTTTATCTGGAGAGAATATTGAGAAAACCAGAAATCAATGCATTTTCTGTAGAGTTGAAAGCACACCAGGTACAGGAAACTGAAAATTATTTAAATTTCATTTTTTTATCAACTTTTATGATTCTCATCTATTACTTTTATCCTTTTTGTTAGAAAGCTCTATTGCCAGATAATTTTACAGTGCTTGATCGTGCTATGATTGAGCACAATCTTCTGAGTGCCAGCAAACTGTATACAAATACAAGGTTTTATTCTTTTTATACTTAGGATTCCAGGATGTTTATTGGTTTTAGATTTGCTATTGATTGTCTTTTATTTTATTTTGAAGCCTTAGCATTCCAGATAGTAACTTTGTGCATTCATAAACCATAATATGATTGCTAGAGTGTTGGGGGTGTTCAAGGGGTCTTGACCAACACCTCTACACGTTGGTACATTCCAGATAGTAATTCTACATATTGTCAGTTTTCACCAACAATTATCTACGTAATAACTTAGAAACAAAAACATAAAAACAAGTGTCTACATTACATCTAAACCCCTTTAAATTATCAAACTGCTTGGAATCGACGTTGATATGGAACTATCTTGAATCCATCCAGCATTGGCCTCGGCCAGAAACTGGATTCACCTGAGATCTGAATGGGGCAGATTAATTCTAACCCAGAAACTCTCATAAATCATAATAATATTTTAGATCGATTTTTTATTATTTACATGTTCTCATTAGCATGTCATTTATGGTCTTTTCATGAACTCATCTCATCACTCATTCATGATCCATAAGATGCTGTTTTGAATGAATATCATTTTTTTGTTAATATTTTATCAAATATCAATGGCGTTTTTACTAATAAATCTTCTTAATTTAGAATTATTTTCTATTTCAATCATATACTAAATTGTCAACTGTTCCAGAATAAGGATTCAATGATGGTGCTAGAAGGGAAAGAAAGCAATACTCCTCAAGTTCCGACTCCAACTCCTCTTGTTCAGCTCCTTATGAATTCTCTTTCAATTTTAGATATTAGATCATGAATTAATGTTGTGTTAGGGACAAGATGTTATATTTGTTGAATGTTAGATGATTTTAATCATTAATGTTAAATGAATTTAATTAGTGAATAATATTGAATGTTGTATGATTTTTACAGGAAAAAAAATTTACAAATATATGCATTTTAAAATTTACAGGAATTATGATTAATACTGGAATTTACAGGAATTTATATGTATTATGGAATTTATGCATTTTGAAATTTTTAGGTATTTGTAACGGAATTTCCGTTACAAATACCTAAAAAAATTTGTAACGGATTTTCATTCCGTTAACTTTTACTTGAGAGTATTTGTAACGGATTTTGGTATTAGTAACGAAAATTTTGTCTCGGACCAAAGTTAAAGGAAATTCCGATAGGACCAACAAGCCGATCTTCTTACAAAAGCTGTTGCTAAGGGCACCATTCTCTCATCTATACTCCAAGCTTATCGTTGAATTGCCGTTAAGCTTGCGGGGGAGTAATGGTCAATAATAATGTTAATTATGTAATGGTCATGTAATTATGGTAATCGGGTACATGCCGTTTGTGGTGGTGGGTTGTTATCTACATTGATATATAGGGTGTATATCAGTTAAGAAGGGTTCTCATGAGAACCCTTCATCATCACAACCGTTCGTTTTCTTGTAGCCCCTGGGCCGTCGATTTTTTAGACGAGCAACCTGGTGAACAAGCAGCAGGTTACATGCTACCGGCTAGGGGAAATTAATGAAAATTTAAAAATTGAAGCTACTTTTGGTAACACATTAAAACCGTACAAAGATATCTTCCAAGTAATTGATGTTTTTTTTTGGATTATATGAAATCTTCTTGTTACCAAAAAAATGAACCCATTTTTGATCTCCCTCCAAAACACTTCCTAAACCCTACCTCGTTGACAAAAAAATTCATTCCTCCAGTGTTGCAGCTGTCGTCCTCTGCTTGTGTGCAGATTCATCACCGCTAGGAGTCTTCCGTTCGCTCCATACATTTCTCATTAGAAGAAGACGTTCGCTCCAAAAAACGCCGGACGACTCGAGGTATGGTTAACGAAAAACACTTGTTCTGATTTTTCTTCCGACACTCGACTTCGTTCTTCCAAACAGTCGGTCGACAGCCGCATATCATAGACAGCCGAAAAAGTACATAAACCCATTTTCATTTTTCAAAATAGAGGAAGACGATTTTTTTATTTAAAATCCGTTTCCATTTTCTACATTTTTTTCGTTGGGGGCAGTTGGTACTCCTAAGAGACAATTGTTTTGGTAACCCTTACTGATTTCGTATGTATAGAAAAAGATTATATTGATTACAGTCAAGAAGATTCCAATGTTTCTCTAAAAAAATAATATATCATTCTATACCATTGGATTGATTATCTTTTTATTTTGTTTGCTATTTGATAGTTGAGAAAGTAGATGAAGACATTTACTTTTTGCAAAATGATCTAGACCTTTTATGTTGCTTTAAAAAACAGTTACTATTTTGAAGAAATTAGTTTTTCTACCAGTGGTGGCAGTTGCAATTCCTAGGAGACTAATTTTTTGTAACCCTAGTTTGTTTTTTTATCTATATAAAGATGAAACCATTTGAAATATTCGTATGTTCCATTGACTGATGATTTTTTTCTCAACAAGGTATTGATTCGTTTTATTTTTTTTGTTTAATCAAGTTTTGAATAGTGAATAATTGATTTTTTCCTTATTTATATTAAACGTGGGTTCATTCGATTCCATAAAAACATGTAAATCGTATAGTAATGTCAGATCATAGGTTAATGTGGTAGATTTTGGATGATCTTTGTTCGAATTATTAATAGTATTAGAAGATTCATATTTTTCTAGTTTTAAGTGTAATTGTATTTTCTATATTTTAGTGTTGTCGAATCTGTTTCTTATTTATTATCATAGTTTTTCCGAAACTAAGAGTTTTTGTTATAGGTATTGCATTGGATTATTGAGAGTTTTTTAAAGCTCAACAGCCATGATTTTATTTTTGTTATGTAATTTTGAGTTCATTTTTAATTAAAATTATTTGTACTGGTCATGTAATTAAATTACTACATATGTAAGTTGTTTTTATTGTACTGTTAATTAATGAAATGATTGTGTAAATTTGAATGTGGTTACTATAATATATTTTTGTTCCGCTAAAATGTTTTATAGTGGTGATAATGAGTTCTAGTGAGGAAGGGCAAATTAAGAAGAATAAATCAACAGGTAATGTTTGATTTGAATTTTAAATGTCTATAACTTTATTTTGAGTATTAATAGTTTAGTGGTCATAATTTTGCGCTACATTTTTTATAAATTCAGTGAGAGATGTGCAGCGTGCAAATTATGTCATAGAGAATTTAATTGAGGACATGGACTGTGAGCTGT
Organism: Zostera marina; assembly: GCA_001185155.1. Lineage (NCBI taxonomy): Eukaryota > Viridiplantae > Streptophyta > Magnoliopsida > Alismatales > Zosteraceae > Zostera > Zostera marina. The sequence continues at coordinate 69,077 of LFYR01001485.1, read as the reverse complement.
CGAAATCAGAGATGGAATCTTCACCGGATGCCGATCAGTTCATTTTTTCAAAGAGGAAGCGGAGTAAGTAGCTATTTCATATTTTACAATATGTGTCTGGTGGTTGCAAAGTATGATGATTGAAATATTTTATGTTTTTAGGTATAATTCCAGATAAATCTACGAAAACATATAAGGAGATGGACTTCGAATCTACGCTAAGAAAGTTGATGGCGGACGATCGAAAGAGATTAAACGCAAAGAAATATAGTTGAGATGTAGTGAGGTCACCACCAAGGATCAAAAGAAAAACGAAGGCTGTGAGGAAAAAGAAAGTGGCAGTAGTTAAAAACGTTGATGAAGAGGAAGAAGAAGAACAATACCATGCTGAAAATCCGACAGAGTCACCTACTGAAAAGGAAGTTTCTGCGAAAATGAAGACTAGTAAATCTTCTGCTAAAAATGTTTCAAGTTCTGATTACTGATGAAAAAGAAGAAGTACGTAAAAAGCAAGGAAGGATTACAATTGACTCAAGCAGAGAAAAGGAACACTTATCTAGGAAGAAGAAATGTTCTGTGTTTGCTAGAAATTTTCCTATATCTGATAAAATGTCTGCCTTTTCTGAAGAAAGAGTAGAAGTGAGAAAGAAGAATAAAGTAAGGACTGGCAAGTTTGAGCATGAGGAGACTAACAGTTAATCATTAATTATTTTAAATTTAACATATTTTTGTTTTTTAGTTGCTAATTCATTTTTATTTTCGAAATGTAGTCAACCACTTGATTCGTCACCGATCAGGAATACCCACTTATAATGAAGCTGCACTCACCGGATGTATACAGTTCCCTGACAGTGTAACAAAAAGAATAAAGTCCTGTTGTTTTGGTCAGTTCTTTGCTATGTCTGAATTCAAAATCAGGGCTCGTTTACTAGACGATCTGATAGGCAAGTACGTTGGAAAAAACATTTTTATTATTAACGGTATAAGGCTAGAATTTTCTGTCAAAGAGTTTGGCGAAATCCTCGGCATTCCATCATCCGGTCTTGCCGTGATAATGAAGAAGAAGGCCAAGAGTAGTTCAGATTGGTCGCTTAGGCATTTTAGTTCAGATTGCGACATTAGAAGGGATATTGTTGTCCAAGCCATTACAGCAATCAACAAGAAGGCAGCAAATGAAACCTTGTCCAAGACTGATGAGGATGATTTGATAAGATTGTGAACAATTTATTTATTTATTACAATATTATGTTGCAAAAACAGTTACTGTATCGGCTGAAAATTTTTGGATTACGTTTCTAACATAGGATATTTTGACGAGTATAATTGGTCTGAATCCCTGCACAGTGTGCTCTTCGAACGTATGGAGAAGTGTAGGGACAGCGTCGTACACCGGAAACGAACAAATGAACCATCCAAACTATACATAGATGGTTGTGTCATATGCCTAATGGTATATATTGCAAAAAAATTCTAATTTTCCATAATGTTAATATAGGTTATTCGATTGCAATTGTTTGTTAATTTATTTTTTCTCAGGTGTGGCTATTCAAGCACATAATGGTGGCGTCACCATACAAGGCGTACATCAACAACGAACCATATTACAAGAAGTGGGGGGGAGGTCAAATTACTTGAAAGAAAAGCTAGACCTTCTAGAAGATGATGAGGTGAATAATTATCATCCTTGCTGGTTGTAAAAAATTTAATATTTGCCTAGTTCTCCAGTAAAAAACTAATCTAGATATATATTGGTCATGGAAAAATAAATTTGCTGAATATTTTTGTCCATTTGATATTCTTCATGTCATAGATTTTTGTCGACGGTATTTCTTTTGAGAAGAGATTAAATATGAACGAGCAAGGACAGAAATCAAAAGATCTATCAGGAACTGGTTCTAGCTAGTTCGTCAACAAGTAATGGTGGTACTGCGTCAGATTCGAAATCTATAGAAGATGAAATTAAGTCAGAAGAAAGTGAACCGGAAGAATCTGCGAGAAGGAGGATGTTGAAAGGGAAGGCAGTAATGATAGATGAATCTAGGAAGAAGACATTACCACTGCATTCTCCTACGAGAATGAAAATTGTGTTTGACAGAAGACAGAAACATAAGGCTGAGGTCGAAGAAAAGTACGAGCAAATATTTGGTAAACCTTTGAGTGCCAGAAAAAGTATGAAACCAAAGAAAAAGAATTCACCAATGGAGTGCGTCAAGTTACGCCGTAGCAGTCGGCTATCGTCCGCGAGTGGGACCTCCTCTGGACTGTCTCCTGATAGTAAGTATATTGAATCATTGAATTCTATTTTTTTTTGAAATTTTTATCTAATTATACATTTCAGATTTTGAGGGAAACAAAATAAAATTGGTTAAAAAATATGTTATAGTTATGGAGGTGAGCAACAAGAAACTTCGTGTGGTTGAAGATCGAGATGAGGTTTCATTAAATCAGAAGAAAACTAGTAGAGAAGTGGATGATGTCATAACTGGTCAAACAAGCATAGAGAAAGAATTCAGCAATGAAGATCATGCCACGACTGAAAATCCTTCTAAAGATAGGCATATGTCTGATATTAAAGAAGATAATCCTGCTAAAGAAACTCATGATGCAGCTAAAATATGTTCAGAGGTAGAAACTGAAGAACCATTCGAGGCTGCAGTCTGCCAAACAAATGAAAATCAAGAAAAGTCAGTAAAAGATACAACAAATGTTGATGAGACAGTTGAAGAAGAAGAAAAGAAATCTAGTAAAATAGAAGAGAATAATTTTGAATTCCCAACATTTCATCTGAAAATCAGCCAAGAGTGCCTAACACCCATACTGAATGATGATGATTGTGAGGTGACTTACGTCGGCTACAAGCCACCATCTTGAGAAAAGGCAAGTATTCAGGTAAAACAAGAGTTTTACGAAGCATGGGAAGTAGAGAGAGGATTGGTTCCAGGTATGCCACATGTAGGTGAAACTTCTAGGAAACGGGACAAAAGTGTTTCAATAGGTATGGAATTTTTTTTTAGGCAAATCACTGATAGTGAATGAAATTGTAAATTTAATTTAATCGAGATTTTTTGTTTCAGATGAAAAGATAATAACCGGAGCCGAAGCAGCTGCGAAGGTTTTACCGAAGAACAATACTGGTCCAGCAAGGTTGAAAAACATTGAAGGTATGCGGCGCAAAGATGACAAAAGAACTGATAATCCACCAAAAAAAAAGAATTAGAAATAGACATGCAAAACAATATGAAAGATTAATATTTAGAAGTCCGTTCTTACAAGCTCTGCTAGAATATTCTAATAGAATGCTATTAGTATGAAAGTTTACTATAATACAATTGTTCATGTAGTAAATTGTGTTACAAATGATGTGATAGTTTTGAAATTGTTAATTGTCAGGTTTCTATTTTTTAGGTAATCTGTTATTTAAATGTGTACCTATGATAAAATTATTAGACGTTCTGCTATTATAAGAACTTTATCCTATAATTGATAGTCTTCTAATATAGTCTGTTAACATGACATGTCAGTATGATAATGTAGTACGTGTTACTGCTAAATATTGAACATTGTCGTATAATTATATAAGAAAAAAATATTTATATTGTAAAATGTTTTGCTTCATTAATAAATACAACAAGAACTATCTAACACAAACATGCAATTTTGCTTCCAGATCATGTAGTTACTGATAGTAAAATGAAAGGTATAGTATCGTCAAATGAAAATGAGAAAGAAGTGCTGATTATCCAATGTACGATAAATTTGAATTAGTAGTGTCCACTTCGTAATATTAGTATTTGAACTCTTTCCATAGGAATATTAATAATGATGCAAAAAATGTTGTTAGCAGAAATGAAAGCGAGAGTTCAGAGGAGGTAGAATATCTCTACTCAAATCCGATAATATCAGAGTAAAAATTTGTAAAAATTAAGAGGGAAAGTGCACGAGATTATAACGAGGATTTCACAGAGAAGACCATAGACCTAAGTGATGATGGTATTATTTGTATTTAAATATTTATGAACTTTACAAGTAAAAACTATTATGAATTTTTTTATTGTTCAGATCCTTTCAGTACAAGGAAGCATTATGTAGGTTCACCTATAATTCTCTCTTTTGATTTTCCTGATTTGGATATTGATGGACATGAGGTTGTGAATGATGCGGTGAATATAGGTTCAACTAGCGGTAATTATCCTAAACAAATGAGCTAAAAAATGACAATGAATATACCTGATGTGTTGTGAATCATTCTTGTAGGTACTAAAAGAATTGTGCCGGAGTATGTTCTGTCTTCTCAAGAGGACCCATCATTTATAGAAGAAGCGTGTCGCCTAGCGTCTCAAGTATGTCGTCAAGCGGGAAATGAAGAAAATTGCAGTACACCGAGGAAGATCATCGATTTGTCTTCAGAAGAAGATAGGTTGGATAATGAACCAATATTTGTACAGATGAACAAACACAAACCAAGTTCTCTTGTCAAAAGGATCATAGAAAGACATATAAGTATCATTGTTCTTCGACATAAATTTCAGTTTAATTGGTCTTGGACGTACATTAATAATGATTGGTACAGGAAGATGTGAGGAAGGCTAGGATAGAAAGGATAATGAAAGAGAAGATGTGGAAAAACCACATTACCAGGGCTGGGATGAATATACGGGACGTTAAGGAAAGTGGTAAATTACAAGAAATTGCAGCAAAAGAGGGTCTGTTGGAAATAGGTAATGTTAGATGTGATTCTAGTTGGGTAATTGGATTACTTGCCAAAGCACCTGTACGAAGCCACGTAAGTAAAAATAATTTTAGATATAATTAGCAATAATAACAGTAATATGAATGTTCGTATTTCCAGTGCATCTCAATGTTCATAAGAGTTCTCCGTCGCAAAATGGCAAATCGGCAATTATTCGCACATTCAGTCAAGTTCATTGACCCTATAAAAATGGTAATATTTTTTTGTTAATATATGCTTTGAATATAAATACCATGTTACGGATGACTCTTGTATTTCTTTTAACGAGAAAAAAAATCAAAAGGATAGCTCCAAATAGAAACTTAAACATGATAGAATTCGCCGAGCTCAAGGAAATTTTAAGTGAGAAAGTCGACAAATGGGAAATGATCTATACCATATTAGCGCCCATTGAAATCTACGGTTTTGACATTTGATACAGTTAGACATAATAAAGAAAAAGTACATCCACTGTTCTCCATACGAAGACAACGAGGATATGATCAAGCAGAACAAGAATTTGGTAAGTGAATAAACATGTGGTTGATAAAATCTTCGAAATGAAATGGTGTAAGAATTTAATGCTCCTTTGTAATTTTATTTGCAGTCTCTGTGGTTGGATCACTACATCCGTGGGATTTATTCAGACCACAACTTGTCTACCTGGGTTTGTGAATCAGCTCCTTATTTTCCGCAAGCATTCCTGAAAAATCCAGAAGATATAAGGATATACGTAATGGCCGCCATGGATTGCATATGTCTTGGCGAACCCGTACTGTGGAGCAAGAAAGACGTCGACAACATTAGGGAAAAAATTGTCCACAATATGCTGCGAGTGGCGTTACGTGACTCTTATATATTTAACAATTGCAGTTTCAAATACAATTAGATTTCAAAGATTCCTTATTATTTGACATTGATCTTCTAAATACTCATATACTTTTAGCAAAAATTAGACATATTGTTCGTTTATACAGTCTATTGGCACATTGAAACAGATGTATCAAATGTATGTTTGTTTATGCTACCGTATTGAAATAGAACGTAACACCGTAATAGCGGAGGAATACTACATAGTAGCGAAATAAGGTAATAGCAGAGTCATACTACATAGTATGTTAATACACCGTAATAGCAGAGACAAACTATATAGTAGAGCAAGACAGTAATAGGAGAGGCCCACTACATAATAGAGTAACCAAGTAGTAGCGGAGGCATACTACATAGTAACGTACACAGTAATAGCAGTCGCATACTACAAAATAGCGTAACACACTAATAGCGGAGGCATACAACAATGTAGCGTAACAACGTAATAGCAGAGGCAGACCAAAAAGTAGCGTAACAACGTAATAGCGGAGGAATAATAAATAGTAGCGTAACAACTTAATAGTTGAGGAATCATACAAGGTAACGTAACACCTTAATAGCAAAGGCATACAACAAAGTAGCGTGAAACTGTAATAGCGGAGGCATACTAAAAAATAGCGTAACACCGTAATATTCAGATGCATGCTAAAAACAATTTCATTTGAGAAAGTCATAATAGCAAAATTACATATTAGCAGAAGATCAATATATAATGACAAGGTAAAAATATATTTTAGCAGAAGAACAATAGATATTATAGGAGTTCGGAAAAAAATGACAACGTACATGATAACAATGAGGTTGTGATGGACATGAGGTTGTGAATGATGCGGTGAATATAGGTTCAACTAGCGGTAATTATCCTAAACAAATGAGCTAAAAAATGACAATGAATTTACCTGATGTGTTGTGAATCATTCTTGTAGGTGCTAAAAGAATTATGCCGGAGTATGTTCTGTCTTCTCAAGAGGACCCATCATTTATAGAAGAAGCGTGTCACCTAGCGTCTCAAGCATGTCGTTAAGCGGAAAATGTAGAAAATTGCAGTACACCGAGGAAGATCATCGATTTATCTTCAGAAGAAGATAGGTTGGATAATGAACCAATATCCGTACAGATGAACAAACACAAACACATAAATTATTGGCAGAAAGCTAAAAGCATGTCGGGCTAAGTGCAGATATTCGCAGAAACGCATTACATAATAGCAAAAGTAAACCAGACAATATTAACATATGGACACTGCATAGTAGCATAGTAACACCGTCATAGCGGAGGCATACAATATAATAGCGTAACAGTAATAGAGAGTCATGCTATATAGTAGCGTAACAACGTAAAAACGGAGGCATACTTCATAGTAGCGTAACAGTAATAGAAGAGTCATAGAAATAGTAGCGTAAAAACGTAATAACGGAGGCCTACTACTGAGTACCGTAATACCGTACCAGAAGAGGCACACTCCAAAGTAGCGTAACACAGCAATAGCAGAGGCATACTACATAGTAGCATAACAACGTAATAGCAGAGGCAGACTACATAGTAGCGTGACATAGTATTAGCGGAAGCATAATACAAACGAGCGTAATAACGTAATAACGGATGCATACTACTAAATAGCGTAACACAATAATATCAGGGGCATACTACAAAGTAGGGTAAACGTGATAGCAGAGTCATAGTACATAGTAGCGTAACAACGTAATAGTACTACATAATAGCGTAACACCGTAATTGCAGAGACACATCACATAGTAGAGTAACACAATAATAGAAGAGGCACACAACATAATAGCTTAACACAATAAAGGATTCTCATGTAACACTGTAATAGCGGAGGCAGACAACATAGTAGCGTAACCACGTAATAGCGGAGGTACACAACATAGTAGCGTCACACAGTGATAGCTGAGAAATACTAAAAAGTAGGGTAACATAGTAATAGCAGAGTTATACGACAAACTAGCGTAACACCGTAATAGTAGAGGCAGACTACATAGTAACGTTATACCATAATAGCGGAGGCATACTACGTAGTAGCGTAATACTGTAATAGCGGACGCATACTACAAGGTAGCGTAACACAGTAATAGCGAAGGCATACAACACAGTGGTATCAGAAGCACACTAAAACATTTCAGTACAGAAATTCATAATACCAAAAATACATATTAGCAGAAGCACAATATGCATTACCTATGTAACATTAGATATTAGCGGAATAACAATAGATATTATGGGAGTTCGGAGAAAAGGGTTAACGACGTAAGTGGTTAGAATAGCGAACGCAAACTACAAGGTAGCGTAACAACATAATAGCGGAGGGATACAACAAAGTAGCGAAACACAGTGGTATCAGTAGCACACAAAAAACTATCTTTACAAAAATTCATAACAGCAAAACTACATATTAGCAGAAACACAATGTTTACTACCTAGATAACATTAGAAATTAGCGGAAGAATATTAGATATTATAGGAGTTCGGAGAAAATGGATAACGACGTAAGTGCTTAAAATGTGGATATTTCTGGTTCATAAAATAAATTGTTAACGACATAAAAGAAGAGAAGACAGATCATTTCTTCCTAGTGGCTGGATCGCGATATATTTCTTTTGCGCTATTTATTCGTGCTTCATCAATTTTGGTTGGTCTTCCGCTCTTACCACTACTTTTAGTTTTAACCTTGGGCGGAGGGGCAATCATCACTGGTGTAGTCCTAGGTTTCTTACTTCTTGTGATTGATGTTCTAGAATATGAATTAGGAACAACTATAATTTCACTGAGTTTCTGAAAAACCTCTTCACCATATTTGAGTAGTATATCAGGTTGAGGTTGTTCCATCTTCGCATAATTCATCAATGTCTGTGACATTACAGCATATTTAGACAATGGATTGTCAGGTGGTGTAAGAGATGGAGAAATTCTGTTCGTCAGGCATAGTTTATTCCACCTCGGCATTTTTAAAACGTTTGGTAAACTTCGGTAACCGTTGGCAATAAGATAATGTATAAGATGAGAGCATGAAACCCCGCTAAATTCAAATCGATGACATGAGCAAGTCGGTGTAGAATTCCCTTTCGTAATAGTGAATTTGAATAACACAGTCTGTCTTTCTAAAGAAAGAACAGGTAGATATTGAATATCCTATACGAATTAAGAAGAAAATTTTTAGGAAGACATTGTCGGGAAGAAATCGAAATTTTAGAACAATGATGAGCAAAAAAAACGGTACCTTGGATGACTGGTCATTCGGTGGTAATATATGGTAGAAGAAGCTTTTCCGCATCTCCTCTTGAAAAATAAGGAAAATAGAAGTTGTAAAAAAACTCAGAGCGTCTTTCTCAATGTCTATAGATGTAATAAATCTTGGGTGCCAGAATGTATCTTTGTGATCATCCAAATTCTCAGACTCGCGAATGGTATTTATCATATTTTGGTATCGCCAAACGAAGCTAAAGAGTAGATTCTTGGCTGTTACTTTGGTCTTAAGGAAAGAATTCATGCCTTCGCTTCTTTGGGTAGAATGCATTCCAGCAAAGAAATGTGAACACATCAAACATGGAACCCATGAGTAACGGATGTCGTATATACTTTTCAACCATGCATTTGAGGACAGATTATTCTCTATGATCCAAAGAGACCATGAGTCTTCAAAATCTTTAGGAGTCTCTGAAAATTTAATAATTTTGTAGAAAATGTTTAGAGAATTGATATTCTGGCATACTGTGGGGACCTTGGTAGACAACTTGTTGGTTATGTGCCAACGACATAAACGATGAAATGATTCTGGAAAAGCATGAGATATTGCACCTTTCATCACCAAATCTTGATCTGTAATAATTGAGTGAGGAGGATGACCCATGCATTGTTTGAAAGTATTGACTAGCCATGTAAAGACATCAACGTTTTCGTTACTGCACAGATAAACCAAAAAAAAAAAATTTAATACGAAAATAAAGGCTTAAAGATGAAACAAAAATGAGAAGGATTCATTACAGTGAATTAACGAAATACCTTAGAAATGCACTACCGAATATTGTAGTCTTCCGAAGGTGATTGACACCGCAGAACATGCCGAACACCATGGAATAAACATTGGTCTTATAGGTCGTGTCGAAAGTAACGAAGTCTCCAAATAACTTATAATTTTCAATCATAGTAGGATCGGCCCAAAAGAGGTGTTTCAAACGACCTTCATCATTCTTTACAAGATCATAAAAGAATTGCGCATTTTCTAACTTCTTCATTTCGAAATCCTCTACAATCAAGTCAACGTCATAATTTTTCAGGTCTATGCGATCATCACGAACCATAATGTTGATGTCCAATGTCATGCAGCCCACATTCTCCGGTCCACCAAGTTGATTAGAGAAATAGGCAGCATGCTGTGATACAGGAACATTAACATCAGCTAAGGATGAAAACAGTATTTTGGAAGTATGAGAAATTGACCGATTTATTGGAAGGTAACGAATTTTTGAGGGGGTGGTAAATGGGTGATTATGATCTAAATTTACAAAATCAGTGACCCACTTATCAAACCTATCTATTCTTTTAAATTTGATACTTGCCAGACAACCACATCTAAAAACACTATTCTTCCGTCTATTACCGTTGGTCGATGGAAGTATTAGATTGGGACTGCCTTGTTTAGAACACAATAACCTTTTCATTACAAGAATTTTATGACCAGTTTCTTTGTCCAATATATTCTGCGTCGATCCTAAATGAACAGAAAATCCGGCAGACGATGCGAAATCGTAGTAGGATTGAACAACCATTTCATACGAAGGAAAAACCTCACCTACAATAGGGCATGGTTTACTGGATTGACTGTAACCAGAAGATCCATTTTCATGATTAGGAGATGTTGGATATCCACCAGTAGAGGAAAATTTTCTTTTCAAATGATTGTCAGGGGTTTTAACAGTACAACAACTTACATTATCAGAATTAGCAGGAATTTGAACAGAGGATTCCCCGATATCAACAGAGGCGGATTGAACATTCTCTGAATAAAAAAAATTGCATCGTACGTTATCAGGATCCAAGGAACGAGAAACATTGACACTAGAATCTATAGGATTAACAGTGGTCTGACAATGAGAAGAATTGAATTGGTAATTCATACTATTTGGTATTTTAGCAGTTCCGTAACTCATATTAGCAGAGGATTCCTTAATTTCAGCAGAGGTGCATTGGACAAAATCTGACTAATTAAACAATGTTGCTTGCAGAGACATCAGGATCCAAGGGCGTTGAAAAAGCAACGTTGGAAGGTTTAGTATTGGCATTTGTCTGACATTGAGGAGAATTAAAATGAAATTTCAAGCTAACGTTGCAAGATGTATTTGTGTGATCGTATGTAAACTGTTGTTAAAGATATGGAGGAGGGGTCACGAAAATTGAATCGACGAGGGTGGTTAACTGGCGATTTAGGGCCGGGCTGTCCACATTTGTAGCAAATGAGTGGGGGTCGCGTGTAGGGGTCGTTTGTTGGCCTCGGTGGTTCTCCGAGTAGGCCCTTACCATTCTCGGATGTATGTCCGAGAGCTGAATCGACGCCGGCGGGTCGAGAAAATGTGGGCGGCCGGCTGCTCCGAGCGCTAGTTGTTTTTCAATCTATGACGCCCGGTTCATTGAGTCGGAGAGGGAATAATTGGATAACACAGACACTCAGTCTTGGATCGGAATTCTCAACCCGGAGATGAAGCGGGCAATCATTTGCTCCTCTCCTTTCTTGAGTTCACTACGGGCGGATAATCGGTGGAACTCGTCCGCATAGTTGTCGACGGACCGAGGCCCTTGGCGACAATTGAGATACTCGGTGAACAAGGCTCGTTGATAGTTAGCCAGGAGGAACCTCTCATACATGAGGCTCTTCATTTTTTTCCATGTGAGGATCGGCCTCTTATTTCGATTGGCGCGGTTGGACTACGTTTGGCGCAACCACGCCTTGGCGCAGCCCTTGAGCCGAAGCTCGACGAGCTGAGCGGTGGTACTGTCGTCGATCGGGACATAGGCAAAGTAGTCCTCGATGTCGGCGACCCAATCGACGAATACCTCGTTGTTGGTTAGCCCATAGAAGACGGGAATGTCGGCCTTGAGTCGGCTAGCATGGTGCGTGTTGGACAAAATGGTGTCGTTGCTGGTCGGTGGTGAAGTCTTCATCGGACGAGGCCTACTCCCATAGAAGAGTTCCCAGTGGTCGGTGGTGAGTGGTTGGGGGAGGTCGGGGTGGTGGAGTAGGGTGGGCTTGGGGTGGTGGAGTGGGATGGAATTATAGGGCGTGGGCTGGAACTGTCGGTTGTGCGGATGAATGGAGGTGTACGTCGGAGGTGTGATCGATCCTGTTAGTACCGACGCGTTGATCGCCGCGAGCATCGTTCCGACCTCACGACGTTGCTCGGCGCATTGATCCTTCAGCAACTCGAACATCTTGCGCAGCATTTCTTCTTGGAATGCGACCAGCTCTGACCGCCGGATGAGCGGATCGCTTTGATCGGCCATAGGATCGGATGCACGTAGGTGATGGTGTGATGGAATTCTCTGATATCAGTTAATATGGACAGAAAAACGGAAATCGACAATGCGAGAGGCTGGCCGGTAGTTTTATTGAATGATAGCAAAAGTCGATCGGAGATCGATTACACAAATTGACGGAAAGAAAAAGAGGATGCGAGCAGGGAATCGCGAATGCGGAGAGACGAGCTGGACGACGTGAGAAGCCGGAGGCGACGTCGCTCAGGGAAACCGAACCTGGAGAGAAGAACGGGATCAAGTATTAGGTAGGGAACAGGAGATAGAGGAAGAAATTGAGAATGGGTAGTGGGAGAAATACCAGTGGGAAAGTCTGAGTAGTAACTGCCTTGTATGGAGAAGACGGTCCTGTCTTTATATGATGTTGGAGGGTAGATCCGTCCTTGCGCCAACCTTTATGGGTTGGGTTCCTCCCGTGGGCTGGGTCACATCAACTATGGTCGTTCCTGGGGACCCGACCCGACTACATCTTGGGCTTATGCCCAGAAAAATATCTGGCAAGGCCAACCCCATTAGCAGTAGGTTAACTTTAGTGAGTGTACACTAGCCACTAGAGAGAGGAGAAGAGAGGGATCTAAATCGACTGTAACGGTCGTCACTCCCGCTGTGTGTCATTAAATAGATTGATGAATTGAATATTCTACCTTAAATTGATTTTGACACCTCCATCATTTCCTAATTCTAAGAAACTGGGGAAGATCAGACTAGATTAAATTGCCCTTAAATTCCTGAAGAAAAATGCTAATTACTAATGTATAAATCAAGATAATTGAAATAAAAATAACATTTAGTTCATAAATAATGTAAAAGAAGGTGCTAATAAGATTCAAATTCTTAATAATTTTTTTTTCAAATATTCCTAAACCTCATAAGCTGGACCACTGATGTTAAGAAACCTAATAAGAAGTTTAAAATTCAGAATTAAGATAAATTCTTAGTTGAAAATTAAGAAAGTAGAAAATGAAGAGTTTTCAAATAAATAAATTGAAGGAAAAAAGGAACCTCATTATCATTCAAAGAGTTTATAGTCTTGTTCTTCTTCTTTGGATATCCTTCGTATGTTTGGAAAATTTTGTTATTCCTAGGCGAGGTTTTTGGAAATAAAGTCGTCTGCTCCCACGAGAATACCTAATAATTCAAATTACAAAATTTAAATATAAACAAGAAAAGAATAAAACATACGTACATTTAGAAAGGTAACACAATTAACAAAAAAAATCTCAGTGTAAATCCATATTAACAATTTTAATCTCAATTTAATTATATAATGATTCTATAGAATCTTTATTTTAATTTTTTATTTAAAAAATTTCCATCAACAAACCATTAATATCAAAATGGATGGTCAATAATTGTTTCATTTCTTTTCAATTTTCTTATATAAAGCTTGAGACCACCCATCACATTTTATATTACCACAAGAAACTATAAATGGTCATCATTTTACATCAAAATCTTGATCATGGTAAGAAATGAAGGCAAGAAAATCTTGATCACTTTTCAAAATCTGTCGGTAAACCCGTTGCCAATTTTCAAGATGCTTGTAGTAATTAATGGTCTTAATGACAAGGGTGTAGTCTATCAACAATCACCACCTGCGAATGTCAAAGTGGCCAAGAGAATCAAGGAAGACAGAGTGAAGTTTCTAGCGACAAATATAAATGGTAATGAAATATTTGATGTACGTCGATGGAAGATGAAATATTTTATTTGCATGCATGAAAATGAAAGATAAATAGATCTTCTCTGCGACATCAACTTCTTAGGGAGAGGAGACCATAAGGGATTTTTTTACAGTAACTCCTTTTCATATCATTTGAATATTCCGATGGGAAAATCACTAGTCCATCTTTTTACGACTATATTCTCTTTGTGTTAACGACAATGGATCTTCTTTGCGATATTTATTTTTCAAGCAAATGACAATTGATTTTTTGTTATAAAATAAATGTATTATTTTTCTTGTTTTAAATGAAATACATATAGATTATAATATCACAATCACATTTTAATGTTGTTTGTGATTAAAGTTCTAACACCCATTATCGAACGTAGAGAAGGATCTTTATGATCTTGACTACTTCTCTCAAGAAAGAAAATAATCATATTGGAACTATGTTTTAACAAGATTTTGCTGGAAAAAATCACTTAATTTGTTTATTGGAACTATTTTTTAGAACAGTTAAAATGTTCAAACAAAATAAACAAAGTAAATTAATGCTAAAAGTACATGAAACGTGGAATTCAGATTAAATCCTAGGCAGCATTATGATCGAGCGATTTCACCCCGACAGGGAAGCATTATGATATTACCAAGGTATCGGATCAGGGAAGCAAAGCCATTTCACTACCTGACAACAGAAGAGGCTCAAGATCTGTGAATTCAATCATAGATATCCGAAGAAGAGTACGTCGGAGATAGACTCCTGAGATTGAGGCTTAGGTTCCTAATCAATGATGTTAAGTGATGGAGTGAACTTGGCTGGTTGGAGATTGAGAGAGATAGATGGGCGGCTGGAGCAATAGAACAGTACTAAAACTAGGGTTGCTTCAACCCAATTTTATTTTAAGAAACTTAAAATAATATTGATTAATTAATAAAGTACTTGAGTTACCCTTTTATAGGGATATACACGTTTTCTGGAACTAAATAACTAAATAGTTCTATGGAAATAATATAAGCATAATAATAATAACGGAATTGCAATTAACCCAAGTCCAACTCCCTCTAATCTAATTCAAAACCATTTAGCCTTGTCGATGGGAACCTCCTCCTCACAGGGCGGTCAGCGGCTGCACTCCGGACAACTTCGACCTCAACCTCCTCCTCAGCAACAATGGAATGGTCCTGCTCCATTTGGTGATAGATCTCCTTCAGCATGGTCTCTTCCTCCAACAGGGCTCTATCATCTCCTTCCCCCTTCGAATCGACCTTGTCCTCAAAGTTGAACGATGGGAACGCTGTCCGCAGCTTCTCCGGTTCTTCCCAAGATGTCTTCCTCCTGTCGCGTTCCGTCCAGTGGATCTACACCTGTTCTGTCATCTTCCCCTTTCCCAGCAATGATCTTCTTCCTAGAACTGCTTCAGGGTATATTATGAGCTCATTTCTCACCGATATTTTGGGCAGGGCTCCAATCTCCTCCGAAGGTACTTTTCCCTTGTATTTCTTTAGTAAACTTACATGAAAAACATCATGAATTGAACTGTAGTCAGGTAGTTTTACCTTATAGGCCACTTCGCTTATTTTTCTTGAGATCACATAGGGACAATAAAATCTAGCCGATAATTTGTGATGAAGCTAAAGAAGTAATTAGATGATAAAAATTCACTGGACTAACTTGTGATTAAAGGTACGTATATCTGGTTGCAGGCTTAAAGGTGAGTTAATACCAAGGACTAGGCTGCAAAGTTACAAGTAAATAATAAATAAGCATTGGGCCAATTATTGTCAGAGGCCCAATACACAAGATGGAGCAATCAGGGAATTAATTCAGTAATAGCTAGTAGTTAATTCAGTTATATTAGCTAGTAGTTAATTCAGTTAATGAGTCTGCTGTTATCTAATAAATACAAGTGTAAACAATTCATTTCTAATTAATTGAAGAATCAGTTTTCTAATGTAGCAATTACTTTGGGAAGTTAGGTCAAATAACTTCCAAATTCCCCTCTTTTTCTTAACTTTGAATATTCCGGCAAGAGACTTCGCCTGAGCTCGTTACTATCCGTCTAAACTCTACGGACAACTACACGCGACCAATTTAATATGGTATCAGCCGGAAAATCCAGCTATGCTTTCGCAACAAAGTCACCTGAAGGATCTGTTTCTATCTCGACGTCGGAATCCAGCTCACCACCTCCGTCGATTCTACGCTCTCCATCTCGAAGAGAAAAATTGTCAGTTAGACATTCACAGAAAACTTACCACAGGTCACGTCATTCCAAGATAAAGAAATCACATCATACCTCTGCTATTAATGATCGGGAGTCAGTCTATTACCTGAACTCCGGCGATCACCCAGGGGCGTCAATGGTTTCGGAAAAACTTACGGGAGAATCAAATTATGCAACTTGGGCTGGCGCTATGAAGCTTTCCTTACTATCCATGCGAAAGATAGGTTTTATCAATGGTAAAATTGAGAAGCCAGTAGATACTACAAGTAAAGAATATGAGGCTTGGGAAACTGTAAATGGGCTAGTACTGTCATGGCTAGGAAATGCAGTTTCACTGCAAATTGCTTCCACATTAATGCCCATGCAGCCTGGAAGGATTTGCAAAAAAGGTACAACTAAGAAAATGCTCCTAAAGCAAATCAAATCAGGTATGAGTTAAACAATTTACAGCAAGGTAGCGATCGATAGTGTTACAGTTTTTCATGATAAGTTTAAAGCTCTATGGAATCAAAAAATAGAGCTAGAGAACTGTGATTTTTGCAATATTTGTACTCCAAAGAACAATGTAAGAATGGAAAAGGAAAAAATTCATCCGTTCCTCTTGGGACTGAATGAAGATTTAAAGACACCGAGAGGGCAGATTCTCTCATATGATGAGCTACTTAGCATGAGTAAAGTGTTTTACTTAATCATACAAGAAGAGAAACAGAATTTTAATTTCAGAGATAAGGTTGATAAACCAATCACAGATTCATCTGCTTTCCTTGCTAAGAAGGTGAATGAAAAAGAAGAGGAAAAAGGGTCATATAGTAAGAATGGGAAGAAATTAGATACTTCCAAATATTGCGATAATTGCAAATATTATGGACATATTAGGAAGGAGTGCTACCATCTGATAGGATTGTGGGATTTTTGTTCCTCTGGTTTTTTAGATCTGCGAGGTAGTAACGCGCTTGAGTGAGCCACCTACAGACTTCATACCTCACGCTGTGTTTTAGGCTGTTTTGATATTTGCATCTTTGACTAAAACATTGATATTCTAGAATTTTCAATTGTTTTCAGTTTTTCGCCCATTCTGGCTATTGTTACCTTCATTTTCACCAGTTCTTCCAGCGGGACTTGCACGAATTCGCGGGGACCTTCTGATGTTGAGGCCCGTGTTTCCTGGAATCTTCCCAGGAGTTGACTTGGGACCTCCCCAAACCTAGAATAAGTATCTCACTTGATCTCGGGTTATCCGGACTTCTAGTTGCTGGTATGTTTTGACTGGATTCAGGATATTGTATCACCAATAACAGTAAATAAACATTATATTGGAACAACGATGATCTTCGAAGAGAACAACGATGTCGATAAATAATGATACTATAAACTTCACACTTAAATTTATATGTATATGTTATTCAGTGTCAAACCACAGATGAGGAGGAAGAAAAATAACCGATGAGGAGGAAGAACAGTAGACGAAGAAATAAAAAAACTCCTAAAACAATAAACTGTTACCTTCACAGATGCAGGGATCGGCGAGGCGTATGGAAGTGGACACAGGCGACGACGACGAAGGACGAAGAAGAACACGATTCGACGGAGGAAGGAAGAACGGCGTGGGGCGTGTTCTGTCTGCAATTTGGGGTTTTTATTAAACCCCAAAACTTACATGGCGGATTTCCACCATGTAAATACACTTAAGTGCCGCCATGTAAGGTGGAAAAGTCCGCCCAATCGAAATTTGGGCGGGGCTTTTCTGCCCGATTTCCCGAGAACTTAACATGGCGGATTCGAAATTTGATCGGGTTAAGTATTGGGGGGGATTCAAAATTTTGGGCGGGACTTTTTAGATGACGGATTTTCGTCATCTAAATACCGCCATCGAAAATAAATTGAAACCGCCGTTGAGCCCAAACCTTTCCTCGACGGACTAAAACAATTGATTGGGGAGATCCGCCATCAAAACAACTGAATTATTGATGGCGGAAATCCGCCATCAATAGGCCGCCATACAATGTCTTTTTTTCTTCTAGTGTAATAGTTCCTTGATCTCTCACAAGAATCCAAAAAGTGTTGGAGATTCTTTCTTTCTTCAATGAAAATAAGCTCTTGAATTAAGAAGCTAGGCTCTTTGATTCTTGAAATAAGTTCTTTGATTCTTGTTGTCTCCAACGTATGTGAGAGAGCTCCATATGTGTAAGTGGATGTCTTCATCATGTGAGGGTGCATAATCCCATGTGAGTAAGTTCTTTCTTCCATGTGAGTCATTCTCTTTGTCCAAGAAACTCACTTTTTTTGAACCCATGTGAATAACCTAATTTCTTGATCAAAGATGTTAATTTAAACATAATCAAGATTAAATAATAATAATAGTCATATGGTAAAAGTGTTGAAATAAGCTTTTAAAGCATGTTGTCTCCAACGTGTGAGACATTCCCTTTGTCCAAGAAAATCATTCTTTTTCAACCCATATAATATTTTTGTCCAAGAAATACACATTTTCTTATCCCATGTGAGCAATCTATTTCCTTGATCAAAGATATTAATTCAAGGATAATCAAGGTTAAATAAAATAATAATCACATGGTAAGAAGTTTTGACATGTTGACCACGAATTAGGGTTTTGACTTTTGACTTAATTTACACATGGTCAAATAATTCAAGGGTTTAATATGAGCCTAATTGAGATTAGGTTCAATTCAAAATTAAATCACCCTATTAAATAGTAAGGTCAAGATGTTGACTTGTTGACCATAAATTGATTTTGGACTTTGGACTTAGTTTAAACATGGTCAACCAATTCTAGGGTTTAAATATGACCTAATTGAGATTAGTTTCAATTCAAAATATCAAATCACCCTATTGACTAATAACATAATTAGAGTTAATTAAACATGATTATCAATACAAACTATGTATCAACAATTTAGATTCTGCACATACATATTCTTGTAAATATCATATAACGACAATCATAATTTACATTCAACTCACTAAATTCATTCAGCATTAATGAAATCATCTAACATTCAACAAATATTCAACAAATTTGACATTCAACAAATCTAACATGGATGAACTATTTGGATGGAGGAGTTTAATATCTTCTATCACTCTGAGCTGCATTACTGTTATCTGCAACGATCCATGATCAGAAGGTTTTGGAGTTGTATTCAATTGTGATGGAAATCTTTTTATCAACTCTTGATACATATCAGAAATTTTCTTTTTAAAATATTGATTATCCTGTAAAAATTAAAAATTCATTAATATTTATGTATTAGTTTAAAATTTCATGTATTATCATACACATACCTCTACTAACGCCTCGATTTGATCATTCATTATTTCTTTTACTTTTTCTTTCTCAAGAGATCTTACTTTCATTTCAACTGAAAATCTGGTAGAAGTAGTGCTCGACTCAACATCCTCCGCCAAATCCAATGTACCTTCCTTTTTTGCTTTTAATAAATTTTTCAATGCATTTTTTGTTGAATCACCTAAAAGAGAAAAATAACATATAAGAAAATAAAACATTCAAATAATTTAAAATAGTAAAATTAATTAAAACATACATTTTCATTCCTTGTTGTACGTAATTATTGAATTTCTAATATTCAGACATGTTTTTCTATAAAATAAGTAATAAGCTATATGAGTAGATCGATAAAATACTAATTATGAACATTATCAAATAAAATAAGACATACAATGACTTCGTTGTCACTACCAGATGAACGATCGTGATGCTTCAATGCCTTCACATTGTAGATTTTCTCTTATTGCATTGAAAGGAGTAGACCATGTTTTGTAATTGAGTGTCTTCTTAGTTCGGTTTACTTTGTTTATTTCTGATATTCTTTGTGAATTAATATAAAATGTTATAAAACTTACAATAATATCAAATAATTAAAGTATGGATGTATAAAAAACAACACCTTGAAATTTTTTATAGTCCATAATTCATCAACACACTTTTTGAAAGTGAATAGATAAGGAAGACTAGCATACATCCTTTCAGTTGATTCATCATCGATAAATATGGATCAAAGTATTTTTTCTTTACATAGTTTCGATAACGCCTCCAAGTATTGTTGAGTTTGAATTTAATGTACTCATGTGCATTTGGGTAATCATCTAAATATACTGATGGTGTGTGGGCTCGCGCTAGGGTGCTCACACACACAACTCTTTAGTATTCTTATTCCAGGTAACCGATCCCCTCCCCTACTGCACTATTGGAGGTATTTATAACTCCTGCCCTAGGGCCTAACGGGCCTAGTAGGCCTGCATGGTCCAGGGTCCGACTTGACGGGCCCTGGTACTAACAGTACTCCCCCCCGGGCCGGGGGGGCCTAAAGGGCCGCCCACATACCTTCCTTTATGGCGTCTCGTGAGCCATGACCTCCCTTCTTCACGTATCTATAAATATTCCCCCTCTTCTTTTGATGACAAGAAGAAGAAAACAAGACCGATGGCCGTTCAAGATCTGCTGGAAGAGTTTGGTCGTGAAGTGAAGCTCCAGCACTCTGCTTGGACTGAGTGCTTGTTGATGCCTGCTGGTTCTTTCCATTTCGTTGTCGTATCGGAAAGCCTGCGACTTAACTCAGTCCTGATCGACATCCATCGCCGCCCTAAGCAACTTCGCCAGGCCGACACTCTTCCTTCTGGGACCCTGGTTTCCTCTGCAGCTGCCGCATCTAGCTTCTGCTGCTCCTTGCGTGGTTCGGCCTCTGCTGCCACTGTTGCTGGTGGGGGTCGCCGTCGGCGCTCTCGCGGTCGTTGCGGTTCACGTGGGTCCTCGTCTCTCCCTGCGACTGACTTGCGGCACTTCCTGTCGGAGCCGCTAAAGTCCGGCCGCTAGGCCTCTGGTTGCGACGGGTTCGGGGGCTGCTTTGGTCCGGTCCCTATCGGTCATGGATCTGTTTGGCCCTGCAGGTGCGCCGTCTGTGGGTACCTCCTCCTCTTTCCTTGTGTTGCCTTAAGCATCTCTTGGAGGGAGGTCGTGTGGTTCCCCCGACTTGCTTCTCGGCGTCGTTTCGTTTTTTCTTTAAAACACGTTTAGCTTTTTTTTCCCTTTTTGTATCTTAAAGCGCCTTATGGCTTTTGCTGTAACTTTGTAGAGCCTCCGGGCTTGTAATAGAAATTTATCACTTTAATACCATTTCGAAGTATTTTACCTTTCTTTTTTGAATTTTGAACGTCATTTTCCCTTTCATGCCTCAGTTCGCGCTGTTGATTTACCCTCACCGCCTGCCACCGAACTGGCCCGCGCTCTGCTCGAGCTTTGCTCGTCCGCCTACACCTCTCCTCGGGCCCCCGGTGCCCTTTTGCCCCCGGGGGACGCCCCTCTGATTTCCGGACCTCCGGGTGACACTCCTCTGATTCCTCGGCCCTCCTCTGGTCAATCCGGCTCCCCGCCTCGGCCTTCACCCCGGTGGGATTCGGCTCCCGTTTGTCGGCCCTGCGGCTCGTTACCTTCTCTCTTGAGCTTTCGGCTCCGTTGTGCTCTGTTGGGCCACTGTCCTGGGCCCCCTTCTTTCGACGAGGCTAGGTATTCGCTACTCTTCGTCTTCTGCGCCCCCTTTCCTTATAAATAGTTACTGTCCTTTTTTACTTCAGTCACTTTCCTTTTTTACCTTCCCTCTTTCCCGCTTTACTTAAGCTTAACGACCTTCTTGCAGAGTTGCAACGGCCTCCAACCTAGTCTCTCCTGATCTCTCGGTAGCCAATCTGATTCATCAGGCTTCCATTCCCCCTCCTGATTCCAAGAATCCGCTGACGAGAGCTTCTGCTTCTAGCTGTCTTGTGGCTTTGAAGAGTATTTACAAATAAAAGGATCCGGCGAAGTACCAGTTGATGAAGCACGAAATCTACTACCAGTAGGCTCGCGGGGTTGCGAGCAGGGCCAGAGGCTTTGGAGTCCACGACGTGCGCTCTACGTCAAATACCTGCAAAAGTGGAGGGGAGTCGGCGACTCAGGTGTGGGAGTCGGCGACTCAGGCTCCTTAGTTCTCTGGTTGGGTGTGTGTCAAGTGGGAATGACTTAGGAGTAAAGGACCCCCAAGGACCCCTTTTATAGAGTCCTGGGGGACGTTTCCCCATTCATTAGCGTGGGGCCCACTCCATTATGGTGCCCAATTAAGGGTGCCGTAATGACGTGCGCCCTCCCAAGTAACGGCTGGGAATCGGCGACTCAGGTATGGGAGTCTCCGATTCAGAGGTGGAGTCGTTGACTCCCTTGTAGTCAGGTCCTCGGTCTACCAGACCCGAGTGCCCTGTCTGGAGTAAGCGATTCACCCCTGAAGTCGGCGAATTGGTAGTCCCAGTTGGCGATTCTCAGGTTTTGCCTTGAGTACTTAACGTAGACACTTCCTCTGCATTGTGGAACTCTCTGGGGATCCGGCATAAAGCGACGGAACTCTAGTCCTTGTTGAAAGGCGTTGCTGGGAGTGACTAACGTAATCAGGCATGTCTCACCACCAGCCGGCCGGGAACCTTGTCGCTTCCCATCCACCTCATGGGTACGTTGCGGTCTACATTGCCTATACCGACCTTGGCCTGACTCTGCCGCTTCCTCCGTTCCTCCAGAGCCTGCTCAACCACTGTCGGGTGTCGCTCTCGCAGCTTCCGCCGGATGCCATTGAGCGCGTCCTTTTGTTCTCCTCTCTTTGCAGCGCCTGTGGCCACGAGCCTACCCTACCCTTGTTCTTTCACTGATTCCATGTGTACCCGATGCCAACTGACCGGAACCGTGTCCTGATAGCGTCCCGCGGGACCCCCGGAAGGCTCTCTTCGAGGTGCTACCTGATCGTGCTCACGGCTGGCGCGATCACTTCTTCTTCGTGAAGTTGTACTGTCTGGGACCTCTTGAGAACCCTCCCGAGAGTTGTCCTCCGATTGGTCACCTGAAGGGCCTCACTGGCATGGCCTCCACTCGCCTGACTGCAGCCGAACGGGAGGCGCACGACCTCCTCGTCCAGATATCTGAGTGTCTCTGTGAAAACTGCCCACCTTGGACATGGTTGGACCGCAGAAGATCACCTCTGGCTCGTTGATGTCGCCAGCTATGACGTGGAGCCCTCCTCGCCTTCCCGGAAAAGACAGAAACGGAAAACGACGTCCATGGTCATTGTGGACACCCCCTCCATATCCCCAAGGAACACTAACGAGAGCTCTGGGGATGATAACATGGACAGTCCTCCCTTGGAGAATGCTTGTTCGGCCCGCCACCTCCGGGTTTCATGATCAGAAGTTCGAGGTCGGGGAAGCCTCTGGGCACGGACTTGCTAGGCCCCAGTACCCCCTGGAGGGAGGGTTGTTGGACCGTCAGGAGTTCAGCGTGGCCCTGGATTTTACCTTTGTCTGTGGGAAATACCACGCGGACCCCGTGGTGAGACATGCCTGATTACGTCAGTCACTCCCAGCAACGCCCTTCAACAAGGACTAGGGTTCCGCCGCTTTATTCCGGACCCCCGGAGAGATCCACGGATACGGGCAAGTGTCTACGTCAAGTACTCAAGTCAACATTGGGAATCGACGACTGGAACTACCAAGTCGCCGAATCCAGAGGGGAGCCGCCGATTCTAGGCCTCGTTGGTCAGTTCTGGTAGACTGCCAACCTGCCTCATGGGGAATCGATGGCTTCACCCTGAGTCGCCGACTTCTATACCTGAGTCGCCGACTCCCAGCCGTTACTTGACTTGGCCCACGCTATTATGGCACTCTTAATGGGGCACCATAATAGCGTGGGCCCCACAGGTAATGAATGAGAAACGTCCCAAAAGACCCTACAAAAGGGGTCCTTGTAGGGTCTTCTCATTCATCAATTATTCCCCACACAACACACTTGACATACTCCAACCAGAGAACTAAGGAGCCCGAGTCGCCGACTCCCACACCTGAGTCGCCGACTCCCCTCTACTTCTGTATGTATTTGACGTAGAGCGCGCGTCGTGGACTCCAAAGCCTCCGGCCCTCCTCGCGACCCCGCGAGCCTACTGATAGCAGATTTCGTACTTCATCACCCCGTCTCTCCTGATCCCTCCATCGCTGTTCCCCAGCAGGCGGGGATGCTTTTGAAGGGCTTCAATCTGCTGCAACCGTTTATCCAGGAAGAAACCGAGTACAAGGTTCTTGATGAGGTGTCTCGGCGCTTGATGATGACTTGTACGCTGATAGCCTCCGCGGGGCCGCCCTTGCCTACGTCCGCCTTCAGCGGAGCCTGGATATGCAGGACGAGCTTCGTGAGGCTCGGGAGCGTGTAGAAGCTCTCTCCTCTGAGGTGTCGGCTGTCCGAGACCATGCCGTGAATGAGGATGCGGCGGCCGCGAAGACCGCCTTGGAGGGGCCACAGCTGAGGCTGGTAGGGAGGTGTCGAGTTTCAAGAGCCGCGTCAGTTGGGCTGAAGACCGGGCCGCCGAGTCTAAAGAGGCTCTCAATCTTGCAACTGTGCGCGAACAGAAACTCGCCGAGGATCAAGCTGTGTCCGCGCACGCGTTGTCCGAACGATTCCGCGCTAAGTTCAACCAGCTTCGGGACGAGACGATGGAACGAACAGCGGTGGAGAAGCGCGCGGGCTTCTGGAAAGGCTACGAGCACAGCCATGCCATGCATCGCCTGGCCTGCCCCGGGCTCGTTCCCGCTGTCGTGCCCCGGACTCAGTCGGAGTGGGAGCGTTGGCAATCTGGTCACGGGGCCGGGCCTCAATGTGGGTGACAATGAAGAGGAGGATCTGAACGCCGACCTTGCTGACTACGTCTCGCCGACTCCTCCATCCTGATTCCCTTGTTCCTCTATTCGTCTGCTTTTTTGTTATTTTTTGTAATATAAAACATATTTAATTTTGCTTCCGCTTTTTCCTTACCATGCCTCTGCTTTTTTCTTACCATGCTACCACTTTTTTCTCACCATGCTTCTGCTTTTTACTTACTAAGTTCTCTGGGTTTTTTCGTGCTGACCTCGGGCCTCTTCGTGGCCCTTCGGCCTTAAGCCTGTTCGGCCAGCTCCCACTGCGATTGTCAATTTCTTACTCGAGACGCCCTGGAAAGAGGTGGAGCCTCGCCCGGCTCCCCCGGGGTCTTGTAGGGACTTGTTTTTTCTTTAGGGGATCAACCACTGTTGTGTTTTTCCAACGTTCTTTTTTGGTAAAAGATTCATTACAAAAAGAAAAAAAACGTGACGCGTCCAACGTTTTTGCTTATCGTTTATACTTTTCTAGGTTGTCCGCATGCCAGGTTCTTTCTAAAGGCTGGCCGTCCTTATACCCTAGGCGGAAGATTCGGGGTCGGACCTCGTCCATTATCACATACGGGCCCTCCCATCTTGGTGACAACTTTCCCTTCGTTTGGTCCACGCCCGTTACTTTGGCGTTCCCTAGCACTTGGTCACCCGACGCCAGGTTCTTCTCTATTACTCTCACGTTGTGGTACCTAGCCATCCTTTGCTTGTACGCGAGGTCCCTGATGGCAGCTTCTTCTCTTTTGTCTTCCACGTCCTCCTTGGTCAGGAGGAGCGCTCTGTCATTTGCTTCCGATTGAAATTGATCTATCCTGGCCGTTGGCCAAACCAGCTCAGTAGGGGCTACCGCCTCGATTCCGAAAGCGAACGCGAACGGCATCTGGCCCATCGGCGTCCTGATCGTTGTTCGATAGGCCCACATGGTGCTCCCTTACCTTCCTTTTCAGGATGAACACGATCGTGTGGTTGGTGACCTCTACTTGCCCGTTCCCCTGCGGGTGGTAGACCAGGGCGAAGCTCAACTTGATTTCGTTGTCCTCGCAGAATTCCCTTAGCTTTTTTCCCGTGAATTGCATCCTATTATCCGTCACTATCTGGATCGGGACCCCGAACCGACAGATGATGTTTCTGAATGCGAAGTTGACAACGTTTTGCTCCGTAATCGCGCTTGTGGATTCCGCCTCTGTCCACTTGGTGAAATAGTCAACCGCCACGAAGAGGAATTTTCTTCCCCGTGACGCCATAGGGAAAGGGCCAACGATGTCGATGCCCCACCGCGCAAATGGGACAGGCGTAGTTACTGCTTTTATCACGGTGGGCGGCCGCCTCTGGACGTTTGAGTACCTTTGACACTCGTCGCACCTTTCCACTATTCCCTCAGAGTCTTTTATCGACTCTGGCCAGTAGTAACCCTGCCTAGCCACCTACTTTTCCAGGAACCGACCGCCTTGGTGGCCTCCACTTTCCCCCTCGTGGATGCTTCGCGCGATTGCTCGGCCGTCCTCCCGAGAGATGCATAGTCGGAGCGGGGCCCCCTCCGCGGTTGTCCGGCGGAATAGCTTTCCTTTTGTTTCTACAAACCACGCCGCTTTTTGCCTTAGATTTCTTGCCCCCATTGGGTCACTTGGTCCCTTGCCTTTTTCGAGAAGCCTCATTAGCGGCGTCCTCCAATCCCCCGCTGTTATTAATGCGCAAGCCAGGCTGCCGGACCCCCTGCTCCCGAGGGGTGTTCCTGATTCTTTATACGGACCCATCTGCCTTCCTTCCTCCCCGGAGCCGCTCCTAATTTGGCCAGTGTGTCGGCCTCCCCGTTGCTTTCCCTTCCGATCTGAGTGATTTTCCAGTCGGTGAGTCGCCCCAAAGCGGTTCGGGCTTCTGTTACGTAGGCTGCCATGGAGTCCTCCTTCGATACGAAGTCGCCTCTTATTTGGTTGGCGACTAGTCGGGAGTTTGTGTGCAGGTGCACTCTTTCCGCCCCTAGTGACGCGGCCCGCCTTATCCCGGCTAGGAGGACCTCGTATTCCGCGGCGTTGTTCGTCGCGCGGAAGGCGAAGTGTATTGAGTACTCGATCCTTTCCCCCGTTGGGGCTCTTATCACCATTCCGGTGCCGCACCCCGTATTGTTGGCTGAGTCGTCGACGTGGGCCGTCCACCATTCTTCCACTGCGGGGGTCTTCCTTCGGGGGGTGATCTCTGCCATAAAGTCGGCCACCGCCTGGCCCTTTATTGCCTTGGCCGGGACGATTTCTATGTGGAACTCGTTGAGTTTCATGAACCACTTCGTGAGCCGCCCCGATACGTCTGGACTCTAAAGGAGTTGAAGCAGAGGGTGGGCCGTCGGGATGGTCACCGTGTGGGCGTGGAAGTATGGCCTTAGTCTACGGACCGCCGCCACAACTGCTAGGGCTAGCTTTTCGATGTCGGGGTACCTTTCTTCTGCCCCCTGCAGCGACCGTGAGTAATAGTAGACCGGCTTTTGCGCGCCGTCCGCCTCTGATAGGAGGACCGCGCCGACCGCCCCTTCTGAATGGGCGACGTACATTGTGAGCGGCTCGTCACTTCGGGGTGGTTGTAGTGTTGGTAGGTGCGCAAGCCGCCTCTTCAGCTCACCGAATGCTGACTCGCACTCCTTTGTCCAAACCATTCTCGGTCCAGGCGATTTCAATAGCTGGAAAAATGGGCGAAGCCGGTCCGCCGCTCTTGACAGGAATCTACTATGGGCCGCTACCCTTCCGTTCAGCTTCTGGATCTCCTTTATGGTCCTAGGTGGGGCCATTTCCATGACTACCTTCACTTTTTCCCTTCTGGGCTTGATGCCCTCCGGAGTGATCCTGAATCCCAGGAAACGGCCTTCGTTTACCCCAAAAGCGCACTTCTTTGCTTTCAGCTTCAAGCCTGCTTTCCTAATGCTGCGGAACGTCTCCTTTAAGTTGGCGAGGTGAGTGTCTGCTCGTTTTGACCAGACCAGTATGTCATCGACGTACACCTCGACATTTCTGCCAATCTGCTCTTCGAAGACCTTGTCCATGAGACGTTGAAATGTGGCCCCCGCATTACGCAACCCGAATGACATTACTTTGAAACAGAAGGTCATCGAGTCGGTGATGAACGAGGTCTTCTCCTCGTCTGCCCTAGCCATGGGGACTTGGTTGTATCCTGAGTGCACGTCCATGAAGCTGAGCATCTCGTAACCCGAGCTCTGGTCTACCAGTCTGTCCACTGACGGTAGAGGGTAACTGTCCTTAGGGTATGCCTTGTTGAGGTTCGTGAAATCAACGCACATGCACCATCCGACGTCGGCCTTTCTAACTATGACGACGTTGGACAGCCATTCTGGTTACCATACCGGACGTATGAAGCCCGCTTCTAGGAGCTTCGCAACACCTGCCTCTGCGGCGTCCCACTTCTCGGCCCTCAGAGGCCGTAGCTTCTGCCGGACCGCCTTGGCACTCTGGGCTACCGCCATCTGTGCTCGGCCATCGCCCGGGCCACTCCTCCTAGCTCTCCCAGGTCAGCGGCGAACAGGTCCTTGTTTTCTTTGAAGAGGCTTTCCAGGCTCCTTCTGAATTACTTCGGTAAGTCCTTTCCCATCCGCACCTCGTTCTTCGCTAGTGGCGTTGATAGCGTAGATGACGCCGACTCTGGCTTCAGAGTGTCCTCTCGAAGCGCGTGCGGTAACTCCTCTCCGGACGTCATTACCTCGCCCACTGAGTTGAAGTAACACTCGCGGGCCTTTTTTTGTGACCCCCTTACTGTGCATATGCCGGTGGGGGTCTGTGACTCCCTTACTGGTGGAGTGATGACGTTACCGCGTGGAAGGCGAAGTTTACCCCAGGATGGCGTTGTAGCTGGAGGTGAAGTTTACTACCGTGAAGTTGACCTCGACCGTTTTTGCCTGGGCGTAGCGGCCTAAAGTCACCAGGATGGCTATGATGCCCGCCACCGGGACCTCCGACTGGCCGAACCCTCTTATCGGCGCCCTGCTCGGGAGTAGGTCCGTGCGAGCGAGGCCTAAGTCCACAAAAGTATTCCAGTATAGGATGTCTACCGATGCCCCGGTGTCGATCAGCATTCTATGGAGTCGCACCTTCTCCTTGTCCCCCTTCTAAAAAATCGGGGTTATTACGAATGGGTCATCGTGCGGAGTGGTGATGTTCACGTCCCATCGCGTGCGTTTTCCATCGGCCGCCCGATCGACGTCTGTATCGTATCGGCGGCCTTCACATGAGTCCGCGCCGCGAGATGCGCTTCCTCCCGCTATCGTCAGGATGTCCCCGACTGGTTCCTCCGCTGGTTCCTGTTTGGGTACCCGGTGTCTAGTCTGGATGACGGTTGGTCTCCCGACGGGTGGGGCCGAGGGTGCCTCGGGCACGACGCTTAGCTTTCCTAATACCTTGGCCAGGTTTAGGCACTCGTCGGTTGTGTGTCCCTTGTCCTAGTGGTATTCGCAAAACTTGCCTACATCTCTGTAGGCGGCTGATTCTCCTCTCATGGGCCGTGTTGGCGGGAGGGCCCCGACTCCGTCCAGGGTGAGGATGACCTTCCTCTGGTTCGCCGCCGGGGTATTTCCTGCCTCCTGCCTGTTCCCCCTTACGACAGCTGGTGCAGGGACTCTGCATGCGGTCGCCGTAGCTGCCGGTACTGGTTGAACCTTCTGCGGCAGTTGTCGTGCTCCCCTCGCTTTTTGTTGGCGCCTATTGAACTTTTGCGTCCTCGCCCCCAGGTATTCCTCTACATTAGACTCCCCGTGGGACCTCTCCATGGCCTCCGCGAACGTCTTCGGGGGCTTCCGGACGAGGTCTCCTGCGAAAAACGTGGGTCTCAGGCTGTTCGTGAGGGTGTACAAGATCACTTTTTCCGTTAACACCTCGATTTCCTACACCACCCCCGCGAACCGGTCCATGTACGCTCGCGTCGTCTCGAAGTCCCCCTGTACTACCGCACTGAGGGTGGCCTCGGTCTTCGGTCTCCGTCGCTTGTGGGCAAAGGCCTCCAAGAAGGTTCTCTCTAGCTCCTCGAAGGTATCAATCGAGGCCTTGGGGAGCATTCTGTACCACCCCACGACGTCGCCTGTGAGCGCCCTTCGGAACATTATGCATCAAACGTCCTTCCTGTCGGTCTTGTCCTCCATGTTTGTTTTGAAGGAATGCAGGTGGTCACTTGGGTTGGATCTTCGGGGTCCCCCAGCCGATGGGGTACTCGCCCTCCAGCAGATGTAATGCTAGTGCCTCCCCGCTCCCCGTGCCGGGCACCATGACTATCGCTCCGCTCGCGGGGTCCCCTTCTGCCGCGCCCCCACCAGCGCCATCCGACTCCAGCGCTCGCCGTTCGGCGGTTAGTTGGAAGAGCTGCTCTTGCAGCTGCCGCTGGCTCTTCTGTAGAGCGGAGACCATCTCCGAGAGCTTCGCGTTTTCCGAGCGCTTTCTCCTGTGGCGCTCCCCCCTCTCCGTTGGGGTCCGGGAGCTGTCTTGCCTCCCCCGTCTCTGCTTCCTTCCATCCCTACGCCTGTCCTCCTCTTCGTCCCTCTTCAAACGTCGGACCATCTCCTCGGCCTCGGCCCTCTCCTTGTGCCGGGCCACCCTGTCCGCTTCCTCCATTCTCGCCCTCCACGCCGCCTCCTGGGTCTCGAGCACCCAGGCGGCGCACTGCTTTCTTTACGAGTAGTAGGGCTCAGATCTATCTGAGTCCTCCTCCTCCTCTCGCGATCGCTCCGCCCTCGCATTAGTCGGGCTTAGTTCCCTGTCGCGAGCTGCTTTCTGCCCGAGCTGCTTCGAGCTTTGCCCTTTGTGGAACCCGCTTCCTCCGACCATCCTCTCTCTGGTTGCGTATTAGATTCACGTCAGGTTCACCACTGATGGTGTGTGGGCTCGCGCTAGGGTGCTCACACATACAACTTTCTAGTATTCCTATTCCAGGTAACCGATCTCCTCCCCTGCTGCACTATGGGAGGTATTTATAACTCCTGCCCTAGGGCCTAACGGGCCTAGTAGGCCTGCTTGGTCCAGGGTCCGACTTGACAGGCCCTGGTACTAACAACCATATTTTGTGATTGAGTGTCTTCTTAGTTCGGTTTACTTTGTTTATTTCTGATATTCTCTGTGAATTAATATAAAATGTTATAAAACTTACAATAATATCAAATAATTGAAGTATGGATGTATAAAAAACAACACCATGAAATTTTTTGTAGTCCATAATTCATCCACGCACTTTTTGAAAGTGAATAGATCAGGAAGACTAGCATACATCCTTTCATTTGATTCATCATCAATAAATATGGATCAAAGTATTTTTTCTTTACATAGTTTCGATAACGCCTCCAAGTATTGTTGAATTTGAATTTAATGTACTCATGTACATTTGGGTAATCGTCTAAATCAAAATCAACCTATATAATAAAAATTGAAAAATTATTCGACTAAAAAAATCTAAATAAACATACATCAATGTACTCTATTGCTTGGCGAAGGCTATGGGATGTTTGTTTCGGCCAGTTCACATTAAATGGAAAAATCGTATGCATTTTTGCAACTCTATTGATCATAGTATATATTAAATTTTTTACGTAGATGTCCAATTGGTTGCATGTGCGTTGACTCCCATTCTATTTTAAATCTTTTACCTTGTTCGGGGTGATCTTTAGGATGATCTATGTTTCGACTTCTTTTATTTGGTAGACTAATTTCTGAAATAAAAATAACGAGTCAATAAATACACATAAATCAATCAATTATAATATACACATCGATTATAATTAGTTAGTTACCATCATCTCCGAGGTCCGAGTCGGAGTTAGAGTTAGATTCAGTCATTGATGTTGGTACTTAAGTAGTTGGAATCTAAACTTGAGAAGTTGGAGTCGGAGTTGAAACTTGAGTTGTAGTCGGAACAAGAGGAGTTGAAGTCGGACTTGAGGAGTTGGAGTCGGAACTTGAGGAGTTAGAGTCGGAACTCGAGAAGTTGGAGTCGAAGTTGGAGTCGGAGCTTGACTTGAAGTAGGTTCTTCATTGTCGACAGAACTTCGTTTAAATCGTTTCTTATTAAGCAATGTTTTTTTGGGAGCCATTTATAATCTGTGAATACAACAAAATATTCAGCATTTAAAATTAATAAAAACAGAAAAATAATTGAAATAAAAAATTACTCACAAAGAATATATTAGAAATCCATAATTAGGCACTACAAATATCTAGGTGGCATTTTCAATACAATATTCTAATCTAATTTTTTAGGATCATCCACATAGAAACATTGTTGTTCTTGTGCTTCCAAGATAAATGGTTTATCTTGGTGCTTTAATCGTTTAGTGTTTATAGATATAATACCAAATATATCAACTTGTATCCCTTTTGTAGATTGGCCATTAAAGAAAGAGTGTTTCTACATGATTTGGTCCATATTGTAGTTCAATAACATAATTTAATCTTCCATAATAGTTTTGCTTATTCACTGTTGGGTTTACATCTCTAACACTCAAATAACATGATGTCTCGGACGATACTAAAATCCCGTCATTTTGAATCTTTAGTTTCACCAAATTCGACGTAGAAAGAAACTTAATACCATTTATTCTATATCCTTTGAATTTTTTCAAATCTAGACATGGACCACGTAAAAGTCGCCAAATTCTAAATTTTACTTTAGGATATGTATCTATATGATCTTTGAACCATATAGAAAAAATTTCTTGATGCATTCTTTCTATATGTTTGGGATTCATTACCGGATAACTACGACGAATCACATCCACATGAAGTTCTCTAAAACTCTTTATTTCATCTGTATTGAATAACGCATATCGATGTGCTTGCTCAAATATCTTGTCTCCAAGATTAATGTGTGTAGCTTTACTGGTGATACAGTATCCCGAACACGGTCACAACCTACCAGCAACTAGAAGTCCGGATAGCCTAAGATGAGTTGAGGTATCTATTCTAGGGTTGGGGAGGTCCCAGGTCGAATCCTAGGAAGATTGACTTTCCTGAGGATCGACTTCCCTGGGATCGACTTTTGAGTAAAGTCGATCACCAGGAAAAGTCGACCCCCAGAAAGTCGATCTCTGGAAAGTCGACCCCTGGACCCAATCTGATCAGTTGGGCAGTTAGGCGGTTACTGCCCCAAATGACCATATTTCCCCCATAAGAACCCCTATAAATAGAGGGCACCCCCCACTCATTAAAGGCAAGTCATTTGGAGAAGAAGAATTCCTAGCGAAGC
>LFYR01001485.1:0-24137 GCA_001185155.1 Zostera marina | reverse complement strand
GTAGTGTTAGACGAAGGACGTACTCAAAAGGTGAACCCCACCTACGGAAGAACGTAGGTTAGACGGGGAACACATCGGCTAAAGGGAGAACCTCACTTACGGAAACGTAGTGTTAGACGAGGGATGTACCCAAAAAGTAAACCCCACCTACGGAAGAACGTAGGTTAGACGGGGGACACATCGGCTAAACACACACCCCATTCTACAAAAAAAAAACGTAGAAAGAAGGGCAGGTATTCAAGAGTAAACCTCACCTACGGAAAAACGTAGGTTAGACGAGGGACGTACTCAAAAAACAAAAAACAATCCTCACCTACGGATGAGCGTAGGTAGACGGGGAATCGCACTTAGCCTCAGTCGCAAAATGGCAAGCAAAAGGAGGAGGCAAGTATTCAAAAAACAATCCTCACCTACGGATGAGCGTAGGTAGACGGGGAATCGCACTTAGCCTCAGTCGCAAAAAAGGCGAGCAAAAGGAGGGGGCAAGTATTCAAAAAACAACCCTCACCTACGGATGAACGTAGGTAGACGAGGAATCGCACTTAACCTCAGTCGCAAAAAAAGGCGAGCAAAAGGTGGGGGCAAGTATTCAAAAAAACAACCCTCACCTACGGATGACCGTAGATAGACGAGGAATCACACCCAGCCTCAGTCGCAAAAAGGCGAGCAAAAGGAGGGGGCAAGTATTCAAACAACAATCCTCACCTACGGACGAGCGTAGGTAGACAAGGAGTAACACTTAGCCTCGGTCGCAGAAAAGCGAGCAAAAGGAGGGGGCAAGTATTCAAGTAATAATCCTCACCCACGGATGAACGTGGGTAGACGAGGAAGCACACTCAACCCCCATCGCAGAAGGGCGGACAAAAGGAGGGGGTCGGGCACTCTCAAAACCCGCCACAGGGAAGAGAACCCAAACGGTGCTCAAGGACAGCTCAAGCAAGGCGTCAAGGTGGGCATGCAGGGTTCCGCGGGAGAATCAGTCCGGACAGGTGTGCAAGGAGTAGGCTTCGGCTAGGACAAACCGGACAATAGTTGGCAAAAGCGCGTGACAACCTCCGTGGAAGCATAGATACAACCTCGCAGGCGTGGAGGGGGGGGGAATACTGGTGAGAGAGGATCTTACATCCAGGGACATCACCAGAAATCCACATCCCAGCACGCAAAGAGGGGGGGGAATACTGATAGTACAGGGTCCGACACGCAGACCATAGTACTAAAAGACGTATCCCAAAGTATCTAATACGCAGAGGAGGGGGGAATACTGGTGATACAGTATCACGAACACGGTCACAACCTACCAGCAACTAGAAGTCCGGATAGCCTAAGATGAGTTGAGGTATCTATTCTAGGGTTGGGGAGGTCCCAGGTCGAATCCTAGGAAGATCGACTTTCCTGAGGATCGACTTCCCTGGGATCGACTTTTGAGTAAAGTCGATCACCAGGAAAAGTCGACCCCCAGAAAGTCGATCTCTGGAAAGTCGACCCCTGGACCCAATCTGATCAGTTGGGCAGTTAGGCGGTTACTGCCCCAAATGACCATATTGCCCCCATAAGAACCCCTATAAATAGAGGGCACCCCCCACTCATTAAAGGCAAGTCATTTGGAGAAGAAGAATTCCTAGCGAAGCAGAGCTCTGCATACTTGAGTTCCGGTCCGGTTTCCCGCGGAGTTCCCCGCTTGGCGCTTGCTTGCGCGTCTTGGAATACTGGTCGGGTTTCACCCCCATCATTTACCAATATACCCATTACAATTACGATCAGGTTTGTTGGATTTTGTTTCAACATTTTCTGACAAATAGCGAGAGAAAAATATTAAACATTTTTCAGCAATATATTGTTCAACAATACTCCTTTCAGGTTGGCTTTTATTCCTAACATAATATTTTAATGTTTTCAAGTACCTTTCAATAGGATACATCCACCGATAATGCACTATTCCTGCCACTTTTGCCTCAGTTGCAAGGTGAACCGACAAATGAACCATTACTGTGAAAAAGGATGTCGGAAATATTAGTTCCAATTTGCATAACGTTATTGATATGTTCTTTTCCATTTGATTTAAATGATCGATATTCAGAGTATTGGAGCACAAATCATGGAAGTAGTTGCATAATTCTACTATTGAAGAATAAACATCTTTGAAATATGAATATCTCAATGCAATAGGTAATCATTGTTGCATTAGCATGTGGCAGTCATGACTTTTAAGTTGCAAAAGTTTCTTATCTTTTGAATTCACATTTCTTGAAATATTTGTCTAGAATCCTAATCGACTTCAAAATTGTGCAAAATAATTTTCTTTGTCCTAAGGTCATAGAGAACGGTGCAAAGGGGATGTGTCATTTTCTATTATCTTTTTTATATGCATGAAGGTTTCCGCAAATTCCTTGATGTTTAAGATCTTTTCTCGCTTTCCAATTATCCTAGGATTTGTTCACTACATTAACCTTCGTATTCACTATGTTGTCACAAATATTTTTCTCAATGTGCATTACATCAAGATTATGCCGAATCAAAATTGATTTCCATTAGAGTAAAGAAAATAATATACTTTTCTTCTTCCATCCTTCGGCAAATGTAACTGGTGTACTGAAGTTTCCTTTTCCTAATGCTTTCTTTGAAAGTGCGTTCAACTGAAATTTGATTTAACTTCAACAAATCAATTCTTGAATATAATTTGAATGTAAAAGTAATTATATTTTTGAAAGTAATTTTACCTCTTTAAGTATATCCTCACCGGATCTAATTGGAGGTGTTGTTTCCAATTCGATTTTATTGTTGAACTTTGAATTTTCTTTTCTATATGGATGTGAAGGATCCAGAAAACGGCAATGTCCCATAAAACATGTCTTTCGACTCCCCTTCAAATATAAACTACATGTATTCGTCAAACATATACCAAATGCCACTTTTCCTTTTGTACTCCATCCAGATAAGTTTCCATATGCTGGATAATCATTGATTGTCCATAGCAGAGCCGCCCGCATTATAAAAGTTTCTTTCTTCACTGAGTCATAAGTTTGAACACCATCATTCCATAATAACTTTAACTCCTCTATTAGTGGTTTTAAATACACATCAATATCATTGATTGGTTGTTCTAGACTTGGAATCAATAATGATAGAATCATATTTAATTGTTTCATACACAACTATGGTGACTTGTTGTATGGGATAAGAACAAATGGCCATGTGTTATTTGATAATATCATTGAACCATAGGGATTAAATCCATCTGATGCTAACCCTAGTCTAACATTTCGAGGTTCTATAACAAATTCTGAATTGACACAATTTAACACTCTCCATTGTTCCATATCTGCAGGATGACGAATTACGCCATCTCTCAAACGATGATCTTCATGCCATGTCATATCAGTACACACCTAGTTCAAATAATTTTAAATACTTTAGAATGTGATTGATTGACGAGTACACACGTCTCTTGCGTTTCAATGCTTTTATATATGCTCTCGAACCTAGAATCAATTCTCCATGCATATATCATGTTTTATACCTATATGCATCATCAAAACTAAAGCGTATTATGACATGCTCACTAATGGTCTTACGATCATAATATCTGTCATTGTGACACTTAGAATAAGGACATGGTAGTTTTAATCCAGGCTCCATCGTGTGGTTTGAATAGATTTTAGCAAAATCTAAAAAACTATTCGATCCACTTTGAAATTTAATTGATGTTGAACTTTCAAACAACCATGATTTGTGAAGCCCCACTATCTGATCAGCCATTTTAGTCTATCTCCTAACATACAAAAAAAAACCTCTTAAAAATCAATATTTAAATGAAAAAGGTATTAAAATGAGTATTCGAAAAACTTATACAAAAAATAACTAACTCTAACTAATTATAGCAATGTAAGGAAGCATGCAATAATATAAAATTACTATCATAAAATATTTGATTTTAAATAATTGAATAAAACATTACTCGCCAGATAAAATATAAAATCTTAAAATTAAAAAAATGACAACATACCTTTTTTGCCTTTTATATTCTGTTTTTAATCAATCTGAAAAAGAAAAAAATAATCAACCAATCATTTCAAATTCTAAAGGTAAAAAATCAGCAGAACACTTAAAATATATATATATACAAACAAAAAACAAACTCATATGAAAGTGTGCAGCAAAATAAGATCTCCGTGGTGTGCAGCAGGATATTTTTTTGTAAACACAGATAAATACTGCAAGAGTAAATAGTAATAGTAGTAGTAATAATGCTTCAAAAAAAATAGTAATAGTAATTTAGTTTGTCCTTTACAAGCCATATAATAGTAAATTCATACTACACTGAGACTGAGCACAATATAGAAAAATCAGATTTAAGACAGTATTAAAATGACTAGATTTATGACAGATTTAAGACAGTTTGACCTTTAGAGTTCTAAATAAACATTAACAGACATATTTAAGACAGATCTAAATAAATATTTATTTGGAATATTTATTAACATCAAATCATGAAAACAAAGTTGATCTAAGAATCCATGATAAAAACAACAAATCAAACCGTAAAAAAAATCAATCATGACAATAAATAAAATCCTAACCAAATCCTTTATTATTGGGCTGTCCTACCAGGCAAGACCCAAGATCACCAAGCCTAGGTCAAGACCCAAGAGAAATTAGTTTATTCATTTCACTTAATTACTCTAAGAACATAATCCAGAGTTCCAGAGATTTCTCTACAGATCTCAATTGATGTTTGTTAGGTGTACAAATCTCCCACTTGCATCTAGCTAGATCCAAGCCCATTGCAGTACCCACTTACAAATCTCCCACTTGCATGTATTCAGTTTATTCTCTGTTTTCAGGTGACATCTGTCAATCTTGAAATTGTGAGGGCCCTAGCAAGAGGTTGGAATCTTGGCTTCCCATATAGTTTTATTGCATAAATTATCTAAACTTCTAAACTAATTTAGTTTTTATAGAAGTGCTTTCCAAACGAAACTTCTAAACTAGTTATTGATATCATAAAATATAAGAAGAATATTCCTTTGTTACCTTAGGAACACCTTTGTAATCCGTTCACTGATTCAGAAGAACATAAATAAATCAATTTCTTGAAGAAGCATTGTTATACTAACCTGCAAGAAACAAATTTTAGACAACTTTGTTTAAACAAAAATTTGGGGGAATTATCGTGTCGAAACTGAACGACAATGAAGTGGAGACCTGAAGATTACGATTTACCCACCTCTGAGACTGAACGACAATGAAGGTGGAGATCTGGCGTATTCGTGGAGTCTGAGTTGCGACGTAATACAGAAATCCGGCATAGTGTGGATCTGAGATGCTATTACGAGTGTGGAGAATCGTCTAAGACTGAAACACGACGTAGACTGAAACACGGCGTAGTCTGAGAATCGTATGAGTCTGAGTTGTAATCCAGCGTGTGGAGATTGAAGTGGGAATGAAAAATCCGGTGTGGAGATATTGGGGGAAATGAGAAATGAGGGAAATAGATTTTGGGGATATGATTGAAAAAATATTTGGGGAAATAGAATAGGAGAGAATAAAAAAATTATTTGGGAGAACTATTTTTTAGGAGAAAAAAATGAAAAACTATTAAATAATTGTAATATTATCTATTTGTAACAGAATATCCGTTACAAATAATCTAAAAATCCGTTACAAAATTTTCGTTTAACACATCTCCACTTGATGACAAAATAATTAAATATATAACAATGCAATCTGGAAATTGGGGAAGAAGAATAAGTTGTGATCCCTTTATTGAATTTGGGGGTTTCTATATATACAATTCCTACTTGGTTTATCATCTAACAAACTAACAATTTCTGTTAGTTATTTGTTTACTAATGTATATACTAATATATGAAAATCATCTATTAGTATAGTTCTAACAATATATTTTATAAAGTTGTTCCCTAACACTCGATAAAAATAAAATAAAAAGGAACTAGACAAAATCCAAAAAACACAATGACAAAGATTGTATGCTCTACTAGGGGAGCCAGGAAAAAAATATGAACCCTACTAAGAAATATGAACACATCTAAAAAGCTTGGGAAAAAAATACATGGAAACATCGTTTTTTTATGGAAAATAAAACGTTAGATTTTGAGGAAATAAGTTTATACCACAGTCGAGACATGGATGGGCAAAGGATTTGTGAGGAGCGAGTAGAGGGGTGGGGGGAAGTGGGTGGAGGTCCTTGATCTTCAACCACAAGTTGTTTCTTCTTGTTTGCGTGGACCTTGATCCGAGTGTGCAAGGTTGAGGTAGGGGAGGATCGAGGGACCTCTTCATCATCGAGGACTTGCTTCTTGGTTGTACGATATTAGAGATATACCTCCAAAATAAATATCTCATATATACCCTTATGATAATTAAACATTGCACTCACCCCCCTTTATTTTATTATAACTCTTCACATTCCTTCTCTTATTCCCATATCTCATATATTCTCATATTTCCATAATCATTTATTATCATAATTAAAACACTTCATCAACATAGCTGTTGGGTGTTTAGTTATTTAAACCCATCTAAACCTTCATTAGTTCTCACGTCTTTACACTGCACGATTCACATACAAACACAGTCATTGTTTGACTCTCCCTCTGGCACCCATCTCCCGACGGTCAGGCCGCCGGTAGATACGACCAACGGCCAGGCCGACGGAATGTTACACTTGTCCGCCGGCATAATTTTCCCTCGTAAATGAGAGAAATGAGCTGGCGGCCAAGCCGACAGTATATTTTTTTGTAAAAAATGCCAGCGGCCTGGCCGTCAGTTCCAATTTCCCCAACGGTCGGGAAAAAGTGATCCGGCGGCCAGGCCGCATACTAAAACCCTCAACCGGCATACTAAAAATATGGCTCAACAAGAAAATATGACTGACACGGTACTTATTTCATATTTTTTCCAATATAATTTATTAGTTATATTTACATTAATTATTATCATCTTTTCTTTTTAATTAGGCTCTAATCAAATTTGCTATAACCGAATTTATCGGTAGAAGCTCGAAGAAATCAAGAACATTAGGAACAACTGGTTCCTCATTGAACAAGAAGACAATGCATCGGATGAATGTGGGGAACTTCTGCAT
Source organism: Zostera marina (assembly GCA_001185155.1). Classification (NCBI taxonomy): domain Eukaryota; kingdom Viridiplantae; phylum Streptophyta; class Magnoliopsida; order Alismatales; family Zosteraceae; genus Zostera; species Zostera marina. Next base: position 17,032 of record LFYR01001485.1, on the reverse strand, counting down.
TGATAAAGGAAAAGATACTATGACCGAAGCAGAGGTTGAAAATAAGGTCAACGAGGCTGTCGAGAGGGCGATGGCTCGTCAGAATGAGGCGATGGCTCGTCAAATGGCGTTTTTCGAACAATACAACAACGCAATGCTCGCTCAAAATCCGAACTTGCGCTTATCGGAGTTTCCGCCAATCTTCAACAACGCTGCAGCGCATCCCGCGGGAGGGTTCAACATTTATTCTTCTGGATCGTCATTTTCTAGAGCCGCACCGCCTCAACTACCAACGCAAGAAACTACGACGCCTCTTCAACAAACTACGGCACAAGAGGAGCATACTACTCCACAACCGCGCGAAGGAAGATCGATTATCTTCACGAAAGAGGCGTTATGAAAGGTTGTCGCAACTAAAAAAAAAAAAAGAGCGAAAAAAAGAAATTAAATTAGTAATTATCGAATTTAATTTTTGTTGTGCATTAAATATTAAACTTCAATTTTAATTTCAATTTCAATTTCAATTTCAATTTTAATTTTAATTTCAATTTCAATTTCAAATTTAATTTATTAATTTAATACAAAAAATTATATTACAAAACAAAATTAAAATAAAATTTTTTTTTTCAAAAGTAAACCAGCTGCTTGGCCGCCAGAACTTTTTTCTCTGGGAATTTTTTTTCCTGCCGGGAAATATTCACCAGCGGCTTAGCTGTCAGGAATTTTTTTTAATAATTTTAACTACCAGCGGCCAGGCCGCCGGCAAATTATTTTCCGCTGGCAGTTATTTTTGGAAATGCCGGCGACTAAGCCGCTGGGACAATTTCTGTTAAAATCAAAATCCACAATTTTTTGCCGGCGGCCAAGCCGTCTGTATTTCACAATTCCGACGACATTACTTCCGGCGATGGAATATCGTCGGCTTGGCCGTCAGGAACCATTATACCGCGGCCTAGCCGCCGGAATTTGCCGTCAGAACTGCGCTGGTTTTTTGTAGTGCACAAGCATCTTTAATCAATCAATTGTTCATAACAATGATCTACTTCATTATCATTTTCACATCTGATTCATCACATCTGATTAATTGATCATCCATCAGTATTATCTATTACACATCATTAGCATTATTAAGAAACCCATATCTTCAATGGGCCGCAATATTATTTTAGGGCCCAACGGCCCAATACTTGTTTATCTTAGTATGTCATTGTACTCCAAACGTCTCTTGATTTATATTATTTTGAAAACTGGGAAACCCCCATTCCTGAAAAGTGTGTGTCTCCTCCTTTCTTCACAGCGATCTTGGTACTCTCCATCTGTGTGCTGTTTGCTATACATTTTACATTGTTGATTTCTTCAAACATTAGTTATTTTCTATTCATTAGTTTATACATATTATCGCATATTTTCTTAAGAACATTCAATTTATTTTCAAGCAATCATATATATATATTTTGTATATCAAATATATAAGGAAATTTTTAGATGCAATATCCTTATTTGCGATAAATGTGCCGACTAAAATCCCAACCGTGCATCTGATATCCGAAGGCCTTTATTCCGTAAGGCAGTTTTCGCTCTCCTGTGTACGACATGTGTTTCAGATATCGAGGTGTATTGATGAAGTTTAGGGACACTGGTTTATTTGTTGTGTAAAACCATGTTTAATATTTAATTGAAATAGTATTTTTTTGTTATTTTTTATATATTAAATTTCGATTAATACATTTTCTTTTTGTCTCTTAATAAATGTTTGACTAAACTTAGCTATTTAATATTTTGTACGACCCATCATATGTCTACTATTCACCATGTCTAACATCATTCTTAAAAATTGTACACGACAAATCTTCATCCAAATCTCACGCATATATCTACTTTTTTCTTCCATTTTATCCATTCTTATCCATTTCTTTGCAATCTTCATGCTCTATCCATCTACAAGGTAAGTGTTTCTTCTTTGAGTTGTGATTTTTTATTCTTAGAAAGAAGTCCGGTTGTCAATCATCATGACAACCGGACTGTGTAGGGGATGTCTTCCGTACACTGACAATAGGCGCCAGTACGTCAACTCATCTATCAGTAATACTACTTCCAACACTGCAATGTCTACTTCATCTTCTATACAAATAAGGGATTTCAGTCTTCTTCATCTATAATTTTTCCTTCCTTCTTCATCTTCATCTACCATTTCTCCTTCCTTCTACCTTTCATCAAAATATGGTTTCTCCGCATATCATTATTGTGTCTAATGATGAGGAGAAACTACCTCAGTATTTACCACCTCAACCCGAGTATTCCTAGTGGTCGGAATCAGACTCGGATTCTTCCATTTTTGACCTTTCCCGGAACTCCGATGTCGTTGCCATGCGTACGGTGTCAGTAACCACAGAAGCTTCCAAATGTGATATTGTAGATGGCCATTGTATTTCCGAAGATTCTGTCACTTTTCCACAGACCTTATTCGACCTGTAGGAGGAAGTTATTCTGGGATTCATACCACTGCCAACCTACTATAATGACGTACGACTTCTCCTTCCCCAACAAACCCCGACAACATTTCCATTTCTTATTGCCTCCCATACAATTCAATCTGTAAACTATAATAGTCACAACCATGTCAATGAATATTATGAATATTTTTATGAAAATCAAACTCAATATCCTAACCAAACCTTCCCCCAATACTTTTCATGATAACATTTTCCTTACAAACTATTTGACACCAATCTTCATCCCAATCCCACAATTTCCACAGTACTTGCTTAACACCCATGTTTATGGCAAACTTATATGAATATTCCTCATATCATTGATGTTATGATACGACAAAGGTTTCTGAATGAAGTTGATGTCCATTACTATGCTCGAACAAGACGTTCACTTTAGATCTTCAATTTAAATAGTCTATCTTTTAATATTTGCATCAGTAGTTTCCATTTACATGTCGTACTTGCACGTCTTATGTTGTTGTCATTCTCTGCGACATGTCATAGTTATTTATATTAGGTAGCTGTTGTAGTTTCATTCAATACGCAGTATGTTATAGTTCTAGATAGTCGTGCTACTATCAGTGGACGTGTAATATTTTTCAGTTATCTTTTTCTTCTAATAAAATGTTTTACTTCCTATCAATTTTTCCATTTCTAATTTTATTCCCCAACAAGATTTCTAATTTTTATTAAATAAAATTTATAAATTCTGAAAATAATCATTGAATGAATTTGCCTCAATTGAATAATAATTAATTGTTGTTAATTATCACTAAAATTCAGATGTATATAAATTCTTAATAAATACCAAATGAATTGTTGTTAATAATAATCATTTGGTATTTGTATATAAATACCAAATTCTTAATAAATGACTAAGAACTATTGGACTTAGAGTCATTGAAGGAGGAGGACAACATTGTTGATGAATGGAGAAGGAAGAATGAAGGAAAGAGTAGAGAGGTTTGGCTAATGATCGATAGATCATTTGCTCTTTATTATTTTAAATATATATACACTTGAAAGTTGTACCACCTCTTATAATGTGAGTGGGGTTGGTTACAATAAATAACAAACTAATATTCTATAATCTAATAAGAACAACCACATAATGTGTTTTTCGAATTTCAGTATTTATCAAACATTTACAATTATCATGAAGTCTTCAATACTAGACAACACTGATGTTGAATTTGAACCAAGGTAATGAAAAGATTTTTTCTCAATACATTATCGATACTTATCCCTATCACTGACCGCATACTCTTTTTTTAGCATTACTAGTAATAATCATTCGTCGACCAATATATCCTTCAAGACCCAAGAAGATGCTCAGAATTTCTATTACTGATAGGCTGGTCGTATAGGTTTCTCTGTTCGTAAGAGTACAACCTCTTCTAATAGTGAAGGACGTACAAGATGTACGTTAGTATGCTCTAAACAAGGGTCAAGCAACGCTATCATACCATCCTCAACTACCTCATTGAAAAAACCACGGAAGATTCGAAATCCTAGATTAGGGTGTGAGGCTAGAATTACATTTGCAGTTAAAGATAACATTTGGTTCGTACCTATATGCATCATATCACACAATCACTTACTAACTACACCTACGAAAAGACGTTTTCTTACCAGTAATAGAAAAATAAAAGTTCACACTAGGAACATTATTCAAGATTTGGAAGCTACTAATGTTGCTCCAAGCCAACAATACTCATATGTCGCAATGCAAGATGGAGGCTTAGAAAATTGTTCTTTCACAAAGAGCGACTACTACAATATGAGAAGAGATGACTTGAGAAATTTAAAGATTCACGATGTAGATTTGGTTTTAGAGAAATTGGAGTCACTAAAGCTTGACGATCCTCAATTTTATTTTTCGTATGTCGTGGATGATGAAAGTAAATATTACATATCTTTTTTTTGTGCTAATACTACATGTTTAATTAGAACAACTTTTGCAGACGCACTTAAACATTTATTTTGGGTTGATTCAACTTGTATTGAGGATTATAAAAAGTATGGTGCTGCAGTTATTTTTGACACTACATACAACACTAATTGGTACAAATTGATTTTTGGGATGTTCGGTGGGGTCAATAATCGTCATTGTTCAATTTTATTTCCATCAGGAATTCTTTTCCAATGAGGTTACCGAATGTTTTGTATGACTCTTTGCTGAATTTAAAAAATACATGGGCAAATCACTAAAAACAATAATAACTTATCAAGACCCAGCCATGAATGTCGCTTTGGCTATTGAATTTTCGGATACATTTCATAAACTCTGCATATTGCACATTACTCATAAATTGTGTGATAAGGTTGATGTTGTTTATAAAAAGAAAGACCAGATGGACAGATTTCATAAATTTCTACATTCTTCAAATTCTGTGATCGAATTTAAGGAGAATTGGGATTCTTGGATACAAGATAATGGAATTGCAGATAATTCTTGGCTTCAGACTATGTTCGGCATACACCGAAAATGGTGTCCGATATATTTGATTGACTAGTTCTTCGCAGGAATGCAAAACATGAACCGTAGTGAAGGGATGAATGCACTAGTAAAGTCAAAGGTACATAGATATTCTACTTTATATGAATTTATTGGGTCCATCGAAACTGTGTGTAGAGGAAATAAACAAGACGAACTCGATCACAAAGATATAGATGTACTGCCAATGTTGATTACCAATTTACAAATAGAGGCATCCTTGCTTAATGTATATACATGTCATTCCCTCCAACTATATCAACATCAGGTTTAACGAAGTCTTATGTAGTACATTAAGCCAATTGTAAGTCTACATTTCCCTAGCTGTTCTACTCAAGGTTTTAGCCTTCACCTACTAACCCCAAATAACTTTTAATGAAGCACGGAATCTGCTATCAGTGGGCTAGCGGGGTTGCGAGAAGGGCCAGAGGCTTTGGAGTCCACGACGCGCGCTCTACGTCAAACACCTGCAGAAGAGGAGGGGAATCGGCGACTCTCTTGGGAGTAGGCAATTCGGGCTCCTTGGTTGCTCTAGTGTGGAGTGTAAGTGGTCAAGATATGTTGAGAATGGAGGATACCCCTAGGACCCCTTTTATAGGATCCTGGAGGCGTTTCCCTATTCATTAGAGTGGGGCCTACCCCATTATGGTACCTAATTAAGGATGCCATAATGACGTGGGCCCACTCAAGTAACTTCTGGGAGTCGACGACTCAGGTATGGGAGTCGCCGATTCAGAGGTGGAGTCGCCGACTCCCTTGAGGTCAGGTTCTCGGTCTACCAAACCAGAGTGCCCTGTCTGGAGTCGGCGATACACCCCTGGAATCGATGACTTGGTAGTCCCAGTCGGCGATTCCCAGGTGTTGTTTTGAGTTCTTGACGTAGACACTTGTTCCGCACCGTGGACGCCTTCCGGGGGTCCGGCATAAAGCGACGGAACCCTAGTCCTTGTTGAAGGGCGTTGCTGGGAGTGACTGACGTAATCAGGCATGTCTCACCAGTACTCCCCCCTGAAGAGAGCACAAGAAACAAGCGTGTATCGCCAGTATCCCCCCCAAGCAAGGTGATCCGCATCAAGGCCAAAGCGACAAGATGGGATCGAATCATTACGGCCACAGCGACACAATGACTCTATTATCCATGCACTATCAGATGGATTGATTCACTATCAGAATCTAGTTCCGGGCCAATGGAACTACGTATTTATAGTCCATCCCTGATCAAGGGCGACTTTTGCTATGTCATCAAGGCCAAAGCGACAAGATGAGAGGGAATTATTAAGGCCAAAGCGACAAAATAATTCTCGTCCATTAAGGTCAAAGCGACAAAATGGACTGACTCCCTATCAGAGCCCGATTCTGGCCGAAGCGACAAAATGCGTGGATTCACTCTCGGAATCTAGTTCACTATTAGAACTAATGTTTATAGTCCACCCTGATCAAAGACGACTTTACGTCCGCAACGATGGTTACCCCACCGAGGCCAAAGCGACAAGGTGGGTCGAGATCATTAAGGCCAAAGCGACAAAATGATCTCCAAGTCTATCAAGGCCAAAGAGACAAGATAGAAGAATTATTGAGGCCGAAGCGACAAAATAATTCTTGGTCCATTAAGGCTAAAACGATAAAATGAACCTAAATCTATTAAGGCCAAAGCGACGAGATAGACCGACTCACTATCAGAGTCTGATTCTGACCAAGGCTAGAGACTTACTATTAGAATCTGATTCTCGCCTAGGTTACAGAATATGCTGATTCACTATTAGAATCTGATTCCGGTAAAGGCTATAGATTCACTATCAGAATCCGATCCTGACCCGGACGGCGGAATCTTACATGCAAAAAAGGAAAACAATCTGCAAAACAACTAGATTAGTCTAAAACGCATATTTATATTTGATGGGGGTGAAACCCGACCAGTACTCCAAGACGCGCAAGCAAGCGCCAAGCGGGGAACTCCGTTGGAAATCGGACCGGAACTCAAGTGCGCAGAGCTCTGCTTCGCTAGGATTCCTTTCGCTCCAAATGACCTGCCTTTAAGGAGTGGGGGATGACTCCTATTTATAGGGGTTCTTATAGAGGTAATCTGGTCATTTGGGCAGTAACCGCCTAACTGCCTAACTTATCAGATCGAGGCTCAAGATCGACTTTCCAGAGATCGACTTTCTGGGGATCGACTTTTCTGGTGATCGACTTTATTCAGAAGTCGATCCTAGGGAAGTCGATCCTCAGGAAAGTCGATCTTCCTAGGATTTGACTTGGGACCTCCCCAACCCAAGAATAGGTACTTTAACTCATCTTAGGCTATCCGGACTTCTAGTTGCTGGTAAGTTGTGACCGGGTTCGGGATACTGTATCACCAGTACTCCCCCCTCCTCTGCGTATTAGATATCTTGGGATACGTCTTTTAGTGCTATGGTCTGTGTGTTGGACCTTGTACTATCAGTATTCCCCCCTCTTTGCCTGCTGGGGTGTGGGATTTTGGTGATGTCCCAGGATGCGAGATCCTCTCTCACCAGTTCTCCCCCCCTCTACGCCTGTGAGGTTGTATCTATGCTTCCACGGAGGTTGTCACGCGCTTTTGCTAACTATTGTCCAGTTTGTCCTAGCCGAAGCATACTCCTTACGCACCTGCCTAGCCCGATTTCCGAGCGGAACCCTGCTTGCCAACCTTGACGCCTTGCCTGAGCTATCTCCGAGCAATGTTCGAGTCCCCTTCCCTGTGGCTGGGTTTGAGAGTTGTCTCTTCTACCTATTTTTTATAAGTGAAGTTCTCTCTTTTGAGGTCTCTTGCCTCCCTCAATCTGCTGTTTTTGCAGTTGAGGTTGAGCGTGCTTCCTCGTCTACCTATGTTCTTCCATAGGTGAGGTTTATTTTTGTATACTTGCCCCCTCCTTTTGCTCGCTGTTTCTGCGACTGAGGTTGAGCGTGATCCCTCGTCTACCTACGTTCATCCGTAGATGAGGATTATTTTTTGAATACTTGCCCCCTCCCATTGCTCGCTGCTTCCGCGATTGAGGTTGAGCATGATCCCTTGTCTACCTACGTTCATCCGTAGGTGAGGATTATTTTTTGAATACTTTCCCCCTCCCTTTGCTTGCTGCTTCCGCGACTGAGGTTGAGCGTGATCCCTCGTCTACCTACGTTCCTCGGTAGGTGAGGGTTATTTTTTGAACACTTACCCCTCTGTCTACGTTCTTTGTAGAAGGGGTGTGTGTTTAATCGATGTGTCCCCCGTCTACCTACGTTCTTCCGTAGGTGAGGTTCACTTTTGAATACGTCCCTCATCTAACCTACGTTCTTCCGTAGGTGAGGTTCACTCTTGAACACTTACCCCTCTTTTTACGTTTTTTATAGAACGGGTGTGTATTTAGCCGATGTGTCCCCCGTCTACCTACGTTCTTCCATAGGAGAGGTTCACTCTTGAGTACGTCCCTCGTCTAACCTACGTTTTTCTGTAGGTGAGGTTCACTCTTGAACGCTTACCCCTCTGTCTACGTTTTTTGTAGAACGGGTGTGTGTTTAGTCGATGTGTCCCCCGTTTACCTACGTTCTTCCGTAGGTGAGGTTCATTCTTGAGTACGTCCCTCGTCTAACCTACGGTCTTCCGTAGGTGAGGTTTACTCTTTTCCTTGGATGAGATACGCATCCTGACTCTGTTACTGTCAAAACTTTCTCCGCCCACATTCTTCCGTAGGTAGAGTTAATTTGGCGTCCTACTTTGTTACTGCGTCCAGTAATTGTAGGAGTTCAAATATCTTAGCATGGCTCAGTTCATTTTGCTGCCGTATCGCTGCCCGAGTTGTTTTTTCTGTGTGGATTTCCATGATTCCTCAGGAGCATTTCGTGCTACACCCTCCTACCTTGGTGTACTTCCGCCATTTTAACTTGTTAGGATTCTTTTTTCTACACCCCTCCTGCGTGGGAAGAAAAAAGTTGATTTCCTCCTATCTTGGCATACTTTCGCAATTCCAACTTGTCAGGGCTCTTTTTTCTACATCCCTCCTTTGTGGGAAAAAAGTCGATCCCCTTGTTGAATCTGATCGAATTTTGTACAAATGTCGATCTCCTTGTTGAATCTGATCGACTTTTGTACAAATATCGATCTGAGTAGTGCCCATCGACTTTTGCAAAAAAGTCGATATCTTTGGTCCTTGTATTGCTTCCTTTGCTAAAAGTCGATTCCTGACGCTTTGGCAAAAAAGTCGAGTCCTTGTGCCGATCTTTGAAAGGGTTGTTCTTCTGATCGGTTTTACTCTTTTTTGTCCTTTTGTGCGGTCCTTGGGTCTATAAATAGAGCCCTTAGGTCCTTCTTTTCCTTCATCCATGGCTCTTCTTGTGAGTCTCTTTGCTGATTTTATTCAGGGAGAGATTGAGGAGCTGGATCGAATTCTGAATATTTTGGATCCTCGGTCGTCGGCCTTGGATCTTCCTTCTCTGCGCCAAATTATCGTTGAGCGGCAGAGTGTTGCTGTTGCTGCCAGGGAATCAATTTTTGAAGAATGGTCTGGTGGCGATCTTCCACCTGCCTCTTCTTCTGCTGTCCCCCCTCGTGGTCGACGTAGGAGGCGTCCCCGCCGCGGTGTTTCCCCGCTGGATCAGGTTCCTCGCCGTTTGCGTCGCCGTATCAACTTTAATTAGGAATTTGTAATATTTTTTCATTCTTTTTGTTTGTAATTCTAAATAAAGATATTTCACCTTTTCTTTTACTTGACTTACACCTTTACTCTGAAGTACGTCGGTGTAGTTTGATATGACTTTTTAGAATGTCGATTTCATAAAGTCGATGCTTTCTTTTGGTCAGTACCATCCTTTTCTGAAGATGTCGAAGTTTATACATAAAGTCGATCTCATCTCTCCCTGGAGATGTCGACGTTGTAAAAAAGTCGATCCCATCTTTTTCTAAGGATGTCGATGTCGTGTGATTGTTGACTCTATCCTTTTCTGAAGATGTCGAAGTTTGTACAAAAAGTCGATCTCATCTCTCCCTGGAGATGTCGACGTCGTACAAAAGTCGATCCCATCTTTTTCTGAGGATGTCGATCTGAATGATTGTGGAATGTCGATTTTGTCCTTCTCTTTTGAAGGTTTCAAATTCCTTGATAAATGTCGACGTCTGTCCCCCTTCTGGGAATGTCGATCTGAATTTTCTGCGGAATGTTGATCCTGCCCTACTCTTTTGAAGGTTTCGAATTCCTTGATAAATGTCGACGTCTATCCCCCTTCTGGGAATGTCGATCTGAATTTTCTGCGGAATGTCGATCCTGTCTTTCTCTTTTGAAGGTTTCGAATTCCTTGATAAATGTCGACGTCTATCCCCCTCTTGGAATGTCGATCTGAATTTTTTACGGAATGACGATCCTGTCCTTCTTTTTAGAAGGTTTCGACTTCCACAGCCAATGTCGATGCCTTTGTTCTGAAATGTCGATGCTATTTGGTCGGATTTCAGGGTTTTTCGCGGACTCGGTCGTCTTGGGCCTGCCGGGCTCGTGGGTTTCTTGGCCCAACGGGTGAACCCGGGTGAACAGTGCCCACGACGGTTCGTCTTCAACTTTCCCCTATAAATAGCAGAGGGGGAGTCATTTGCTTCCCACCTACTTCCTTCGCACTGAGGCATCGACTTTCTTCGCATCGACTTCCAGTTTCTCTGCTTCGACTTCCAGCTTCTCTGCTTCGACTTCCAGCGTGCGTAAGGCTTCGACTTTAGCCTTAGAGGTGCAGCTTTCTGGGGTCCGACTTTTGTCGTCGGGCTCTTCTGAGGTTGCACCGGGTTCGACTTCTTTGAGGTCCGACTTTACTTAAAGTCGGTCCTTCTTCGAAGTTGTTCTCCTTTGGACTGTGGTCCAACTTTGTGAAGTTTGACTCCTTGTCATCTACTTTTCAGAGTTGGATCCATTTTTAGTGGGATCGACTTCCATGGGTTTAGCTTTCGCTTTCCCGAAGTGATACCCTTGGTTCGACTTCCTGGAGTCCGACTTTTGTCGTCGACTTCCTTGGATCGGATCTGCTGGGATCGACTTCCTGAGAATTTTGTCTTCTGAGGATCAACTTCCCTCGTATTAGTGCGATTCCCTGAAGTCTGGATCAACTTCCTCTTGGGATCGACTTTTGCAAGCTAAAACAACCAAACTAATTTTTATGTGTTTTGTGCAGGTTGTGACCATGTCTTCTGATAAGAACATCCAGCAAGACCTTCCTCCTAACGAGGAGCGGGCTATTATTGTTAGCCCTCAGGTTGAGACTGCTACCGCTGTGGTTGAGCCTGGAACTGAGCTGCCTTCCTCCTCCCCTGTTGAAAGTAAGCGAAAAGTTCATTCTGCTCGCCGTATGCGAAAGTCTGTACCTAGTAAGTTTCTTTTTTTCTTTTTCGTAACTTACCTTTTACTTGTTTTCTGTTTGTAGGTTCTTCCCACTCTTCCTCCTCGAGTTCGAGTTCCTCTAGCTCAGGGTCTTCTACATCCAGTTCTGGAAGTTCGGGTTCCTCTTCTTGTAGTTCTTCCTCTCCTGAACGAGATGTAGAAGTTGGGGGCACTTCTCCTTCCATTACTGGGACTTCTCTGCCAACCGCCATTGTTTTGGCTCCCATTCCGGAGGATGTCCCTGTTGTTGAAGCACCCACCCTGACTACGGACGATTCTACCCAACTTCCTCCCGAAGTCTGTAGTCAGAACCTTCATATGTTAGAGGACTCACCCTTAGGTTACCCTCCTGAGACAGAGGAGAAGTATCCTTTTCCGTCTCCTCTTGAGGAGAGAGACGTCCCATCCTTCTATCGGGAGATGGATGGCTCTTGGCGTCAGTGGTTTGTTCTTATCCGTAATGGTTTTCATGTTGTCCCCATCCTCGACCGGGGCGAGTATGGGACTGGGTATGGTTCCTTATGCTCTGTCTCCCTGAATGACATTCCGGGCCACCCTTTGTCCTCCAATGCGGGTAGATGTTCTAACACCCTTTCCTTAGACGCTGCTCAAAGAATTTTACGGGGGTTAGAGCTTAGAGAGAGAGAGTATACTGGGCCTACCCTTCTGAGAATACCGGTGATGTCCCCCCTATTTCATGCTGGCACTTCACCGTATTTACTTCACTAACTTTCCGATCCTTCCGATCCCTTCCTTGGTTAGTGAAATTCTTTTGTATTCTGGGTTGTGCATCTCTCAAATGGGTGTTGCCTTCTTTTTTTATGTCAGGGGTTTCATAAATATCTTTAGGGATACTGGCATAATTCCAACTGCTCGGCTGTTCTTCCACTTCTTCTCCTTTCAAAATCCGAAGAAGGGCAGCCCTTTTATTGTCTGTATCAGCCGTGCCTCTTCTGTTCAACACTCTGCTCTTTTGAAAGATCCTCCGACTAGGCGGAACAAGAGCGAGTTCATTTTTGTGGATTGTAGGCTATGTCCCGGTAGCCGACTTCTTCCTGTATCCAGTAGTGACCGTAGGCCCACTCCCCGTCCTGTTTTGACCTCGGACGAGGGAGCTTTTGTATAAAGGCTGGCCTTCCTTTACCCCATCGTTGTGCCTGTCGGTCACGCGATAGAAGATACCTTCAACCGACAAGGTTCTCCTTTGTTTTTTAATTTTCTATTTATGTGCATGTTTATTAACTCTGTTTTTTATTTCTCGCAGATTTTTATATGCACAATCCTGGAGGTGTCCCTGAACACGTGGGGCAAAATGAAACTGGTACGAAGGTTTACGCACCTGCCTCCAAGTCTTCTGACGCCCGACACCTGAGGCGTCGTGCCCACGAGAATTCCTACCGGGCTGACTCCCCTCCTCCTGCTGGTGAGGGCCAAGTTAATGAAGAGGAGGCACCCGTGAAGACTCCCCCTGCTCAATCTACTGCTGCTAAGCTTGCTTCCTTCTTCCGTTCGCCGGAAGAAGAGTGGGAAAAAGATGCTGGGAAGGGAGCCCAGCCGGAGGGGTCGGAGGGGAGAAAAAGCCGATCTGAGAAGAGGAAGACCCCTCCTCCAAGAACTGACCCCTCTCCTCCGAAGAAAGCGAGGAGACACTCTCCTCGGCGACGAACTCCTCCTCGACGGAGGTATTATGTTGGGGAGTCCTCCCGGGGTCGTTACTCGTATGCCTCTACTCGGGAGACTCAAATGCCAGGGTACCAAGGTTCCCATCCTCGGAATTAATGGACCAAGTTTCCGCCCGTTGCTGATACGGATGCTGCTCGAGCTACGTTGCGGGCTATCTCTACTTATCCGATGGATCGACTTGTCGAGGAAGTCGCACAGAATTTAAGCAATGTAAGTGCTCTTGTTTTTACTTTTATGATGAGCATGTTCTTACTTACTTTTTCCTTTTACAGCTCGCCTATCTGTTTCAAGGCCTCCTCTCTTCTTTGTCTCTTCTTCGTGATTATCAATCCTGGAAGACGAGCTGAAGAGAGTAAAGAATAGATGTAAAGATTTAGAAGGCGAAGTTGCGCAGAAGATTTCGGACGCCTCTACCCTTTCTTCCACTAATAAGAAGTTGGCTGAGGATTGGTCCACTCAGCGCAAACTTGCGATTGAAGAGGGACAAGAACTCTCCAAAGTTCGTGGGGAGTTGGGGGCTATGCAGCTGGAGCGTGATGCTGAGCGGGCCAAGATCATAATAAAAGATGCTATAATCCAAGGGGTCACCAAGCAATCTGAAGAAATGAAGAGATCCTTCGTTTTGTCATGGAGCAAAACACCATTTTTACTGAACGATTGAATGAAGGGGAAAAGGAAAAGCATAAGATTTCTCAGTTGCTGAGTGACCGTGAAGCTGAGATTAAGCAATTGGCAAATGCCTTGGCTGGACAAACTGAGGAAAACCAGAAGAAGACTGAGGAGCTCCAAAATATAAACGAGCATATGGGTCAGATCCGAAATGAGTTTCTCGCTAACGTGCGAGATTATAATGATTTGGTGGATCTGGGTCCTCATGTATGTCCTGGTTTTGAGGCTGAAATGTCCATCGCTGGGCCCGCAAGTACCCGAAAGAAGCTACAAAGATCCGGGATCGGGCGCTTGCGGAAGATGAAGATGAAGGGGAGGTTTCGGGAGAAGATGCTTCCATTGACAAGGACTTTTCTGTTGAAGATCAAGACAACAATGATGCAGTAGATTCTACTAAAGGCTCATCCCTTCCTCCTAGTGATAAGCCCTCTTCTCCTCCCCCTACTTTGTAATCTGCACTTTATATTCCTTTGTACTTTCTATTGAATATCAATATATAGAATGTTTTTGCTATGATTATTAATTATGATAACTAAACAACATATTAGTTAAGTAGTTCAAACAATTACAACGAGTAATATATAACTTTACTTAGTTACTAAAAATATAACTGTAAATTATCTGCGTGCCAAGTATTGGGAATACATGTCCCATCTTCCCGTTTTAACTTGTACGTGCCTGGTCGGAGTTCCTCTTCCACCACATATGGGCCTTCCCAGTTTGCGTCTAGTTTGCCCTTAGAGCAGTCCTTTCTACCGACGCTTGCTCTTCTTAACACTAGGCTTCCTTTCCTTATCGCTTTATCCTTGACATTTTTGTCGTGATATCTAGCGATACTTTCACTACAAAAAATCAGCGCAGTTCTGGCGCCCATCTCCCGGTGGCCTGGCCGCCGGTAGATACAACCGGCGGCCAGACCGACGGAAGGTTACACTTGTCCGCCTGCATAATTTTCCCTCGTAAATGAGAGAAATTTTCTGGAGGCCAGGCCGACGGAATATTTTTTTGTAAAAAATGTCAGCGGCCTGGCCGCCAGCTTCAATTCACCAACGGTCGGGAAGAAGTGATCTGGCGGCCTGGCCGCCAGGATTTTTGGAAAACCCTAAATTTACAACTTGCGCCGCCGTGGTCCCCCGTACAGTCAAACTAAGTCAAACGAAACTTAAGTATTTCCCGGCGGTCAGGCCGCCGGGAAATTTTTATATAAGAAAAAAAATTCCAGATTTCTTTCATTTTCTTTTCCCCCAAAAACGTCTCCACTACTCCCAAACCCTCCCCCAACTTGTCTCCGGTGATCTTCCAGCCATTTATCTCCGGTGATCTTCGAAGTTCTTCCTAAAGGTATGTTCTTCATCCTAGTTATCTTCTTTTGTTATTGTGTTATCTTCTTCATCTTTTTCTCTCATTTTTGTTGTTGTTTATGATTTGGAATGATTTGGGGTTTCTTTTTCTCTCATCTTTTTCTCTCATTCTTCATCTTTCTTCATCTTGTTTCTTCATCTTTGTTTAACTGCTCCGAATCCATCGGTTTGAATGGCTCATTCTCTCCCATATTTCCATTCAACATCGTTAAAAAGGTTGATGTAACTATGATCAGTAGATCAGAACATGTTTGCCAATCTGCGGCCACCATACATTTTTTTCACCATCAAAGATAAGATTAGGGACCCAACATTAAAAATCTGACAACACCGTACATTTTTTTCATCATCAAAGATAAGATTAGGAATCCAACATTAAAAATCTGCCAACACCATGCAATGGATAGGATCATAGGACTATATAGGGATGAACGAGTTGATATAGGAAGTGGAAATCGTACTGTTGGATTGCAGGTTTATTTTTCTACGGAACAGGGTGGGATTTTTCGGATTTGGGTTTGTGGTTTTGTTTTGATTTTGTTTGGTATGAACAAAATCGGGAAGGTTGGAATATAGCTAAAAAAATGTTATTTTAAATGGTTTGATTAATGAAATAGGTAGTTGGATGTTTAATGAAATAGGTAGATTAAAAAAAAATGTTATTTTAAACAAGTTGGATGTTTAAAAAAAAAATGGAAGTGGACTGACTAAATTCAATATAGTATATTGGTTATTTAATATAAATTAATTAAGTGACTGACTAGATTAATGTGTATAGATGTAGATGTCAGTCAGAGTTAAGGGTTGACAAATAATAGTCAATGATTAATTACTTCATCTATTTCGAATTTAACTCATGGAATGAATATATAAGCTTACCAAACTTCTACCTAAAAATGTTTTTTAACATTGATACCAGACCCGATTCTGGTAGAATTAATTGGGCTCCACCTAATCAACCCAATTTCAATCAATGTTGATATTAAAACATTTGTTGGAATATATACATTTTTACTGGAATATTTTATTTTAAGTGTATTGTTATTTATGTATGTGTTATTGTTATTTGTTATTATTTAGTGTTATTGAATAATGAATGATTTATGTTATTTAGTGTACATGATTTATGTTATTGAAGTGTTATTGAATAATTAAGTGTACATGATTTATGTTATTTAGGTTTAATTCATTTTAATTTAGTGTTTGTTTATTTTAGGTTGAAGGTTTGTTTTGCGGATTTACAAATTTGTGATTTGAAGGCCGGTGTTAGTTTAGAAGCTTTGCGGATCAATGTAATAATATTTATTCATTTAAATTTTTTTAATCTAATTAGTTAATCTAATTTGCATGTTAGTTAGAAATTAGTTAATCTAATTTGCATGCTAAGTAATAGTTAAATGAAATGCATGTTCTTAAATTGTGTGAATTGAAAATGAATGCAAATTTTTTGAAATGAATTAATAAAATGAAATGTCATG
Source organism: Zostera marina (assembly GCA_001185155.1). Lineage (NCBI taxonomy): Eukaryota > Viridiplantae > Streptophyta > Magnoliopsida > Alismatales > Zosteraceae > Zostera > Zostera marina. The sequence continues at coordinate 517 of LFYR01001485.1, read as the reverse complement.
AAATGAAATGAATTAAAATGCATAATTTAAAAAGAATTCATGAGTTGAAATGAAATTTAAATTTAAATAAATGAAATAATTATTTAAATAAATGTTTAGTAATTATTTTCTATAAATGTGATTTTTAATAAGTTTTGAATAAATGTTTAGTAATTATTTATTAATTAAATTATCTAAATATGAAAATCACATTTTTAAAACAATTATTAGAACTTGACTTGAAATTTAATGTTTAAAACAATGATTTAAAAATGAAAGTCATTTATTTAATTAATAATGAATTAAATAATTATTTAATAAATTATTTAATTAATAATTAAAATAATTAACAATCAGATTTTCTCTAAGTGTGATTGTTAGTTAATTTTTAAGTAATTGTTGAATAATTAATTAATAATTATTAAATAATTATTAATTAATTAAGAAAATATTGGAAAATCCATTAATCAGTTTTTATATTAAGAACTTGATTTAAAATCCAATGTTGAAAACAATTATTTAAAAATTAAAATCATTT
>LFYR01001484.1:41421-70002 GCA_001185155.1 Zostera marina | reverse complement strand
AGTTTAATTTTTTTTTTCAGATCTTCTGTTTCCTATATTATGATCCTCTGTTCTTTAAATTTTTTTTGTTTCTCCCATTCGGGTTTTTACTATTTTGTCATCGATTTCTTCCCCAATAAATCTTTGGTCTTTGTTTTACATTTTATTTTCTTCTTTAATTTTTTTTGTTCAGATCTTCTGTTTCTTATATTATTATCCTCTGTTCTTTAATTTTTTTTGTTTCTCCTAATCGTTTTTCTCCTATCTTTTTCATCCCTGCTACTGCCCTAGCACCTCCCTAAAGTTTTAATCTCTAACCCTAGCACCTCCCATTTGATGATATTTCTCTCTCGGTTTTTAGGCAGCGGCGATTTTTTCTACCCCAATTCCTCTCCCGATAAGTGATCCAGTCGTCGTCTTCAACAACATGTCGAACACAAGTGGTGATCGTAATGGGAAGGCACCGGCGAGGTCTCCATTGTCCAAGCTTAGGTGAGTAGTCTAAAGTCCAGTTTATTTTGTATTTCATTTTTTCTTCATCTATACTCCGTTGAAAGTATTTTTGATTCTTCCAATAGTATTTTTTCCAAGCTCTCAATGATTTATTCGTAAACAGTCTCTGCCAACGATTTCTTCCCCAACGATTTTATCCCTAAAATTTCCTCTATAATGTCCTCCTAATGGGTTTATTGATCTATCATTTCGTCTATAATTTCTTTTTTTTTTCTTCTCTACTCTTACTCTTATGTGTGCACATATGGAAATTTGTTACTCAATTCTAGTATTCCCCCTGTTTTTTGCTATTATAGTTGTGTTTTGTTAATGTGTGAACTATTTAGTTTTTTGCACTATGCACTATGCAGTATTTTTTTTTCTTAAACAGTCTCTGCCAACGATTTCAGGGAGATGATGGCCGATAAAGTAAATGATTCACAAATTGATAAAATATTTGTGCCGATAAACCAAGGAGACCATTGGCATCTTCTTACAGTTAATTTTGATGGTTGCACAATGACGCACTATAACTCTAGGAAAAATCAAGCAAAGCACTATCGTGAATTTCTTCGAGTGGTATTAAAATAAATTCAAATTTAAGTAATTTTCTATGTTTTTTTTTATGAATTGCTATTAGTTGGTTAATACTTTATGCAATATGTAGGCTGGTTGGATGAATGCGTACCTGACATTACGATTTGACAAATTCGAAGATAAGGAATGGCATAGGATAGTTGAGCCGAGGTTCACACAGGTTAAATGTAAAGATGACGATAATGGATTGCGAATGTTATTGGCAATTGAGGCGTTAGCTTTAGGTCATGTGGGGTATGGAATAGACAAAGATTTGAATGCGGCAAAATGGTCTTTGTTAGATGGAATTCGTATGATGGCAACGTTTGACGATTAAGATGATTTGATATATATATAGCATTTGGTATATTTGTTTGTGTACTAGGGTATTATGAATATTTGTTTTGGAATATTGATTAATGATTTGTTATTAATTTTTGGATGGACGTCCTCCGTTCACACATCCATGTTCCATGAACTATGTACTTTGCACTATGCACTATTCAATTTGCAATTCGCTAACTAATTTGCTAAATGATCCTACTATGCACTATGTACTATGCACTATTAACTTTGCACTACGTACTATCGTACTATGCACTATGTACTATGCACTTTTGGGAAATGGCAATTGTGCAATGCAATATGTACAATGGTAGTACTGTTCACTGAGATCGAAAAGTACTATTTACTTTGAACTATGTCCTATGAACTATGTAGTGTGCGTAATGCACTATGTACTGTTCAATGTGAAAGAGATTAAAGATGAATGTACGAAATAGTGCAAACCCAATTCATGAAAATACCTAAATGAGAAATGAAACAGAGTGGGAAAAAAAACGGACAGCAAACCCGAGCATATATTAGAGGAGATCCGATGACCATTTTTTTTAGAGGATAAATAGAAGAATAGAAATGGAAGAAAACACTAGAGGTAAGGAATGGGAGGAAATAGGGTTTAAGAAGGGGATGAAGGAAGGGGAAGAAACGTGAGTGAGAGAGAAGGGGAAAAGTAAAAGTGTAAGGTAGGTGGAAAGTAGGTGTGAAAAGTAGATGTGAATGGTGACAAAACACATTGGACAAAGGGATGTTCTTAGTGAATAATGACAAAAATAAAGATTTTGCATTGGGATTTTCCACCAAAAAAATAGATATAATGAACTATATTGATGACCGTCGGATGTAGATGAAGGGCAAGAATTGAAAGTTCTCACGCTAAAGGTTCTCACCTGAAGTTGGCCATATTTAAATATACACTTGATTTTAACCAAAATATTATTTCAAGACGAGTCACCTCCGAACCCCACACCAATCGGGTCTGGTTGACTTGATTCCACTACAAGAAAACAAAGAAACAGTCACGGCCAAAGTCACTAACTAAATGATAAAATCTAGCCACGAGAGGAGCCGTGGCTGTAGGTCTGGTGGTTACTGATTTTTGATTACGGAAATAATTTTCCGTGGCTAAATATTAGCTATGGTCATTTAATTTAGCCACGACCATTTTCCGTAGCTAATTATGGTAATCGTTAGTCGGGTAAATTTTTTAAAACATAAAGGGTCACGGCATAAACCAGTGGCTAATATTTTATTGGCCGTAGCTAAATTTTTGAAACAGGAAAAAAAGTGAAGGGTCACGGCCAAAAGTGAGGATCCTCCTATTCCCTTCGCCTCAATCGTAAAATAAGGCGTATCTGAATACTGGCGCCGCACGTCCCGGTCGTATTAAGTTTAGAGTCATGATCTAGACTTAGACTATCCCACCTCAGACCCGTCTTTATAAGTACATATTTGCATTCTGCATGGTATCGAGACGCAAGATCAGACATGATTCTATTGACAAGATAAAATCTCATACTATATTTCATGAACTATTATCTTATTTTATCTGTACACTGAGAGATTAACTCGACTAATCATCATAACTATATATATATTAAGGTTTCTAAAATCTAAAATTCGAGTCTCATTGTTTGCATTTTCATTATGATTTGTCAGGTGACATATTATAGATGTGATTTTTTTTGAAAGCAATAAATGTGATTTTAATATATCATCTTTTGGTAGACATGACTTTTACATCTTATATAGAGATACCTTCAATTCGTTATCAAAAAAAAATTATTTAAACACAGGGAGATTAGCTCAACTTGTCTCAGTAACTAAGGTTTCTGAGATTCAATGTTTAAGTCTTTTCGATTTGATTGGTGATATATTATATGACTTTGATATATCATTAGTATTATATGACTATGGTAAAAAGAATATCTTATCAAAATTTGAACCATTTAGGAGTGTTAAAAAAAGTAGATATATTTGGGTATTTATGCAAAAACCCTGGGACCAGAAATTAAAAAAAAAAATTAATGGAAGAAGATATATATTGTATGGATAGAAACAGTAGTGGAATAATATGAATGGACTATACTAAAAATCTAATCCACATCCACATTCAATATATCCAAGAAGCAGCAGCTCACAGTAGCTGAGATTAGTTTGATTAATTTGGATGACAATGGAGGTGACAAACGTGTCGGAGTATGAAGCAATTGCGAAGCAGAAGCTGCCAAAGATGGTCTTTGATTACTACGCATCTGGTGCAGAGGATCAATGGTCGCTTCAGGAGAATCGGAATGCGTTCTCCAGAATCCTGTACGTTATCTCTCTCTATTTTCCCCAACTGATATAAGAAATCCTTTAATAATATTGGTCGGTACGTAGATTCCGGCCAAGGATTCTGATCGATGTGAGCAAGATAGATATGACGACTAACATCATGGGTTTCAAAATATCGATGCCAATCATGGTTGCTCCGACTGCTATGCAGAAGATGGCTCATCCTGATGGTTTCTGTCACTTATTTTAATTTCTTCTTTCCCTGATTATGTATATTAGATTATCATCTTAGCTTCTTCCTCATAGAATTGAACAATCAATACAGGAGAATATGCCACTGCAAGAGCATCAGCTTCAGCTGGAACAATTATGGTAATTAATCACTTCACTAATAACTTTAGCATCTAATTACTTATGAGTTAGCTAACCTTAATTTTCTTTCCTAGACATTGTCATCTTGGGCAACTTCAAGCGTCGAGGAGGTTGCGTCAACTGGGCCGGGGATCCGTTTCTTCCAGCTCTATGTACGCTCTCGATTTACCTTAACCGGACCTAACCCTTAATTAAGCTAGTATAAATGGTATATATTTCATCCTCTCTGCGTGCATCATACAGGTATACAAGAACAGAAGCGTGGTGGCTCAACTTGTTCGGAGAGCCGAGAAGGCTGGATTTAAGGCTATTGCACTTACGGTGGACACTCCTCGTCTAGGTCGTAGAGAAGCTGATATCAAGAACAGGTTCACCATGCCCTCCCACTTGACAATGAAGAACTTTGAAGGATTGGAACTTGGCAAGATGGAAGGAGTAAGTTTCTAATTTTATAAATCTAGGATAATTTAGTGCGGCCAGATGCGCTCACTTAATTCGGTGCATCCAATCCATCTAAGCAATTTTTGATCGTTTAAAAAAAAAATTGGTTGATCATAATATCCAGTTTGGAGGATCAGGATCAAGTGTTCTACACTAAAAGGGACGGTTTTCGCAAGCCGTCCCCAAACCGTCGCTAATATCGCGAAATTTTTACAAAATCCTTATTCAGATTTAGGGACCGTCAAAATCCGTTCCTACAAGTCCGTTTTCTTATAGTGACACATGTTCCTGGCCATCTTTCCATTTAATTTATTTACTAAATTGACTCATGATATGCATATATGTTGACAGGCAGAAGACTCTGGACTAGCCTCGTATGTCGCCGGACAAATCGATCGTACTCTAAGCTGGAAGGTACAATATTGAATCAATAATCATGAATTTTAAAAAATAGAATTGATACTGATAAAATAGAATTAGTTAATGGCAGGATATAAAGTGGCTTCAAACAATTACATCCATGCCAATTCTTGTCAAAGGGGTTATGACTGCTGAAGACAGTAAGTTTCTTATATATTAATGATTCGAACCAAAGAGGGCAATTAATTAAAATCCTTGATTAATTTGTGATCGATCGATAGCTCGACTATCCATACAAGCTGGAGCAGCTGGTATCATTGTATCGAACCATGGAGCCAGACAACTCGATTATGTTAATGCAACCATCAGTTGTCTAGAAGAGGTACGTCTAGCTATCTATATAGATGGAGGAATATGTGTGTGTTATAGTGAGTAGCATATCTATATACATTAATGTAGGTTGTGAAAGCTGCCCAAGGTCGGGTTCCTGTGTTTCTGGATGGAGGAATTCGTCGAGGAACAGATGTATTCAAGGCATTGGCCCTGGGCGCCTCAGGAATATTTGTAAGTAAAATTAACATTAATGATGATGAGGAGGACGATGATGAACATGTAATATTGTCTTGCAGATTGGGAGGCCAGTCGTCTTTTCGCTGGCAGCTGATGGTGAGAATGGCGTGAAGAAGGTACTCCAGATGCTTCGGGATGAATTTGAGTTAACCATGGCACTGGCTGGATGTACTTCACTTAAGGATATCACACGTAATCATATAATAACTGAGGGAGATATAATCAAACGCAATATGTCAAGGTTGTAGATATTCGATATTAATTATCATCCAACCAAATCATTGTTCAAAAATTTCCTTCCTTCCTTCTTTCCTTCCTTTCGATCGATATATATATATGCGATCGAAAATATATTAAACTTCATTTTAGACATATATTAATTAATTATATGAGTTGAGTTAATATCTAGTGAGCTCTAACTTTTTCCTTAAATATGCATCACAATTCAATGTAATTTTTATTAAGTTTCCACTACGATATATTATGACTCTGGTATATCATCTGAAGGTAAACATTTTACTTGTAGAAATATATACTCTCTTATAAAAAAAATGCTTCATAATTCAAATCTACAGAGCAATGAAGATGAAGCGATTGAAATTGATATTAAAAGTTATGTAGAAACAAAAAGACATATTTCAGAAGTAACTGAAAATAACAATTTTTTAATTCTTAAATGCTCACCATTACCTATAATCACACCATTATTATTTATGTAATGTTGATACCTAATGAACCCAATCATCAAATGCCATTGCTCTGCTAAGCTGCAGTCGATTAGAATTCTAATCAATATATTGAACTAAGATTTTAGTTGAATGCGATCTTCAAATTAAAAGTGGTGTTTGGCTTCTGGGTCGATCAAATCCCCCTACCAACAACTGAAGTCCGCTCTATAAGATGAAGCGATTGAAATTGATATTAAAAGTTATGTAGAAACAGAAAGATATATTTCAGAAGTAACTGAAAATAACAATTTTTTAATTCTTAAATGCTCACCATTACCTATAATCACACCATTATTATTTGTGTAAGGTTGATATCTAATGAACCCAATCATCAAATGCCATTGCTCTGCTAAGTTGCAGTCGACTAGAATTCTAATCAATTGAACTAAGATTTTAGTCGAATGGGATCTTCAAATTAAAGGTGGCTGTAATACCCATGAAAATTCAGTAAGGACTCAGGTGCAATTAAACCGTCATGTAGAATGGTTAACTACAAAAATAAAATTCAGTAAGGGCTCATGTGCAATTAACCCATCAATTAGAATTTTTCTAAGGGGTTAACTACAAAAGTGATAACCATTAGGCTAACTTAATTAATGCACTCATTGAGCATAAAATTAGTGGGTTAATACAACCATTAGACTAACTTAATTAATACACCCATTGGGCAATAATTAAGTGGGCTAAAACCAATTAAACCCAACCTTATGTGCTAGTCGACTAGATCCCATTAAGGTGGTTGACTAGGGTTAGAGTTAGGCAAGAGGAGGCAAGGAAAGAATTGGCTAATTAATGAGCCAATTAAAAGGGAAAATTCTGGAATAAGAAAGGGAAAGAAAAAAATGGCAATTAACATTTAATAAGAAGATTTGGGAGGAAAAGATTATGACAAAAATACCCTAACTTAAATTTAAAAATCAAGGATATTAGAGTAATTCTAGATGCCCCAAATGAAATCTATAAAAGAGAGGGGAGAGAGGTGGACGAAAATAAAAAGGAAAAGAAAAAAAGGGAGGACACGTTTTGGGAGCTAGAGCTCGGAGAAAAGCTATCGTAGTAGCCTTCTTTGATAGTTTCTTTTCTAGGAATGGTAGTAAATATGTGTAAGAGTAAGTCTAGTTCTCTACATTGTTATGAAAGATTTGATAGTTTTCTATATGCTTATACATGGTTGTTTGATACGTTATGTGTTGCTGAATTTTTATGCATACGTTACCGTTTGATATGGTTTGCACATAGTTTTATATACATTTTTGCATATTGTTTTACATGTTTTGGTACTACATATCACGATGGATCTTTATGCATATACTTCTATACCTTTTGACAAGGTTTATATATGCTTTCTTACATGTTTATCGATGTTTGTTTTGATGTGTTTAATGTTCTAAGTGTTGCTGGATTTTTATGCATACTTTAGATACCTTTTTATATGATGTGCACATAGTTTTATATACGTTTTTGCATATGGTTTTTATGTGTTTTGATGATACTCATGATAATAAATCCTTATGCATGTCTTTCGCAAGTTCGACGAGATTTATACATGGTTTCCTACATGTTTATCTACACTTGTTTTGATGTGTTTATTGTTCTATGTGTCGCTGGATTTTTATGTATACTTTTATATACCTTTTTCTACGGTTTGCACATAGTTTCATACACATTTTTGAATATGAGTTTTATGTGTTTTGATGTTACTCATGATAATGGATCCTTATACATATCTTATGCAAGTTCGACGAGATTATACGTAGTTTCTACATGGTTATACATGTTGTGTAGTACGTGATGCCCCATTTGTGGATGGATTTTTATGCATGCCTTATCTATATTTTGTTAATGATATTATGCTCTTCTCAATGGTTAAGTAGTCTTGTTGTATTGTATATGTAATCGACTAAGGTGATATGCATCTAGTAAACTACAGAAATATGTGATATAGTTGTGATAAGTAGTTGATGAGTATTCCCGTTGCATGGTGGGGAAGGGAACCCAAGGTAAACGGAAGCCTTGGGGTGTGTATGAGTGGGGTCGGATTAGTAACTAGTGACGCACAAGAGTCCTCGGGGAGACCTTCTGCGCTCATATGGTCTAATTCCGACCTAGGTTAAGAGAGTAGGTGAGGATGAGACTTAGGTTGAATCAAGGATTTCTCGAGGGGGACCCTTGATTCACCTTAAGGTTCATTCTGGGTTCGCACTCACTTAGCTAGTACGTTGGGAATAAATGGATCAGGAAGATGGTCGACCTGAATCCATGATTGGGAGTTCGGACCTCGATATGAACGAGGCGAACCATACAGAGGCCAACAATTAAAGAATGGAACTGAAAAAGTAAAAATATGATGGATTGTGCCCTGACGGAGGAGTCTGGTCGGATGAACCCATGGGGAAGCCAAATTTGAGCTGAAAGGCTAAGTCTGATAATGTGATCCTTTAGGGATATTGGTCGGGTGAACCATGGGGGAATTCGAGTTTGAGCCTGACGAGGCTAACCGGCCCGACGGGGAAGTCTGGTCGAATTATTCTTCGGAATAATTCGAGTTTGGTCGAGCTTGTGCACCATACAAGTCGAGTTTGGGGAATGGCAGCAGTCGTTCCTACGAGGGGGCTTGAATCCCTAAGGCGTCTAGCTAGACGAGTCTGTTTATCAACCTAGAAATAAAGAACTAAAAAGGGAAGTAATATGATATCCGTACTGAGTTTTGACTTCAAAACTCATTATGTTCTGTTTGTTATTGCAGATTAAGATAAGGGAGCAGCGACAACAGTGGTCTCGTACATGGTCTCCTTGGGAGTTTACCGTTTCCGTATTTTTGTTATTTGCATTTTGAACCCTTTGAATTGTAATAAAGGTAGTTAGCTATTTGTTGTATGATAGAACATGTTTCATTGATTTCATTATTGTCTGTTAAATACGGGATGTTACAGTGGTATTTGGCTTCTTGGTCGATCAAATCCCCCTACCAACAATTGAAGCCCGCTCTATAAGATGAAACGATTGAAATTGATATTAAAAGTTATGTAGAAACAGAAAGACATATTTCAAAAGTAACTGGAAATAACAATTTTTTAATTCTTAAATGCTCACCATTACCTATAATCACACCATTATTATTTGTGTAAGGTTGTTACCTAATGAACCCAATCATCAAATGGTGCCATTGCTCTGCTAAGCTGCAGTCGACTAGAATTCTAATCAATTGAACTAAGATTTTAGTCGAATGCGATCTTCAAAGGTGGTGTTTAATTGGCTTCTGGGTCGATCAAATCCCCCTACCAACAACTGAAGCCCTCTCTATATACTCTTGTGCTTTGGATGGAAATTTTTAGTGTCATAATACATAATTTTAGTGATTTTCTTGGGGTGTATTTTAATTTAGTTACTTCATCATCTCTGACTAGACTACAAGATTATTATTATTATTATTTTGATAAGTAAAATTATTGTCTCGGATATCTTTTTTACAATATACTGGCATGGATATTTCTCTCCCATTAACGAAAGTTCGAAACAAATTTATGACGAGACATAAGTGAAGTTTATTGGTAATATTTTAGAAATATTTCAAAACTTTTAAAGGTTACAATTACTATTACGTACGTACACTTTGAAGAATTGTAAACTTCTTGGAGTGATCACTACAAAAAAACAGACTTTTAGCGGCGGATTTTGACCGTCCCTAAATTTGAAGAAGAATTTTATAAAAAGTTAATCGTCCAACTCTTTTAAATAGCGACGGAATCACTAGGTGCACCCAACTCTTTTGAAGAATAGTCAACCTCTTTGAAAATTAATCAACAATTTTAAATACAACACATTTTCTGTGATCCGAAGTTCAATGCGGAATAAATCAGAACCCTTCATTTTATTAAATCAAATAGAAGTCGTTCGTACCCACGTACTTTCTTCTTTTGTCTCTTGTACCATGTAATTCTTTAGGACGTTCGTAACTGGGTTGAGGCCTCCAGAGGCTTGGGGAAGATTGAATGTCGTAAACATGCCTTAATTGGTCTGAAGCCAGGCCCAAACCAGATGACCAATCCTTAGATATGGACTAAACAAAAAAGGAGTCGAACCACTTGAGTAGGATACGATTAGTCGATTTTCCCTCAGTCGATCGTTGATTTTTCCGTTGATGAAGGCAATCTTGCGTCTAGAGAGAAGAGAAAACTTCATGGCATTGGACCAAGCTACATAATTTGATTGACCTACCAACTTATCATAGACCACTAAAGCCCCTGGATGGTCACCGAAATTCAAATAGTAGATAAATTATCGATCATTAAGAGTAGATACATGACGTGATCTTCTTGACCTCCTGGAATGGTGTGACTTGTGGTGTGACTTTCGTAAATGTCTGACTGGAGTGGTTGAGAGTCAGAGTTGACTTTGTTGAGTTATTGTAGAACTTGAGTCAAATGTTGTGCATTATCAAATTTTCCAGCTCTGATACCATCTTAATTAAAACCTTGAAGATTATCATCTTCTAACAGGGTATTGAAGAATATAGCACAGTCTGCTGGGAAGACTGTTCGCCAGAATATCAAGAACGGAAAAGGGGAAGAAGTTAGGGTCCATGCATTGACTAAACTAACTTCAATAAGTCGTTGAACAAAGTATGTAATCAATTATCATTAATCTGAAAGTTGAATACAAAAAGTATATATATGTTTAATCATTATATTACATAAGAGTATTTAACAACTAATATAATTGGCTCAACTACTCAAATTAACTAATTAATTGATTATTATTTATCTGTTCTTAGGTTGATTCCTGAATTGGCTTCTGCCTACCTGGTTACTTTAGCAGTCGTCGACCTTTCTTGTTCACCTCACAAAATTACCAGTGACTGACTGACTAAGGACAACACTTACATTTTGGGTTTTAGCAACCAAAGTGATTGATATATAATTAAGGTTAGCTAATCCTTATAAATTTCTTGCTTTATTTTCTATTTGTAATTAATTACTTTATCTTTGCACAATTAACCTATTGTTCTTCCTAAGTTAATGCAATCAAGCACCTTAATAAAAAAGGACAATTGTTGGTGATCTACCATGTACTTGTAATTGTTACAATTCCTAAAAATAACAAATATAGTATGAGATGATGTTAATTTTATCAATTTTGGTCAATGAGATGATGATTTGAAGGGTGTAAATCATTATTGATGAGGGTGAAACCCGACCAGTGCTCCAAGACGCTCTAGCAAGCGCCAGGCAGGGAACTCCGTGGGAAATCGGGCCAGAACTCAAGTGCGCAGAGCTTCGCTTCGCTAGGACTTCTCCACTCCAAATAACCTTCCTTTAATGAGTGGGGGGTGCCTCCTATTTATAGGGATTCTTATGAGGGTAATCTGGTCATTTAGGCAGTAACCGCCTAACTGATCAGATCGGGTCCCAAGGTCGACTTTCCAGAGATCGACTTTCTCGGGATCGACTTCCTTGGGATCGACTTTTGAAGTCGATCCCAGGAAAGTCGATCTTCCTAGGATTCGACTTGAGACCTCCCAATCCCAGAATAGGTACCTCAACTCATCTCAGGCTATCCGGACTTCTAGTTGCTGGTAAGTTGTGACCAGGTTCGGGATACTGTATCACCAGTACTCCCCCCTCCTCTGCGTATTAGATATCTTGGGATACGTCTTTTAGTACTATGGTCTATATGTTGGACCCTGTACTATCAGTATTCCCCCCTCTTTGCGTACTGGGGTGTGGTTTATTGGTGATGTCCAGAGATGCGAGATTCTCTATCACCAGTTCTCCTCCCCTTTCTACGACTGCGAGGTTATACCTATGCTTCCATGGAGGTTGTCACATACTTTTGTTAACTATTGTCCGGTTTGTCCTAGCCGAAGCAAACTCCTTGCGCAGCTTGCCTAACCCGATTTCCGAGCGGAACCCTGCTTGCCCACCTTGACGCTTTGCTGAGCTGTCTCCGAGCAATGTTCGAGTACCTCTCCCCTCTTCTGTGGTTGGAGTTGAGTGTTGTCCCTTCTACCTTTTTTTTTATAGGTGAAGTTCTCTTTTGAACTCTTGTCCCCTCCTTCTGCCCGTTGCTTCCGCGGCTGAGGTTGGGTGTTGTCCCTTTTACCTATTTTGTTTTATAGATGAAGTTCTCTTTTGAACGTTTGCCCCCTCCTTCTGCCCACTGTTTCCGTGGCTAAGGTTGAGCGTAGTTCCTCGTCTACCTATGTACTTCCATAGGTGAGGTTCTCTTTTGAAATCTTGTCCCCTCTTTCTGCCCGCTGCTTCCACGGCTGGGGTTGTCATTCGTAGACTTATTCCTCGTCTGCCTATGTTCTTCCATAGGTGAGGTTCTCTTTTGAACTCTTGCCCCCTCCTTCTGCCCGTTGCTTCCGCGGCTGGGGTTCATTCTTGAACACATACCCCTCTATCTACGTTCTTCTGTAGAAGGAGTTAGTGCCTTGCTGGTGTGTCCTCCATCTACCTACGTTCTTTCGTAGGTGGGGTTTATTTTTGAACACTTATCCCTTCGTAGGCGGGATGTGTGTTCTGTTGCTGTATCCCTCATCTGCCTATGCTCTTCCATAAGTGAGGTTTACTTCTGAATACTTACCCCTCTATCTACGTTCTTCCGTAGGTGGGGCACATGCTTTGCGGTTAGTCCCTTTCCTCCTACGTTCTTCCGTAGGTGGAGTTCACTTTTGAACACTTACCCCTCTGCCTGTTGCGGCTAGGGTGTGTGATTTTCTGATATGTCCTCCATCTACTTACGTTCTTCCGTAGGTGAGGTTCACTTTTGAACACTTACCCCTTTCTCTACGTTCTTTCGCAGATGGGGTGCGTGTTTTGCCAGTGTGTCCCTTGTCTACCTACGTTCTTCCGTAGGTGAGGTTCATTTTTGAATACTTTTCCCTCTATCCACATTCTTTCGTAGATTGGGTTAAGTTTTTTATTCAGTGTGTCCCACGACTACCTACGTTTTTCCGTAGGTGAGGTTCACTTATAAACACTTACCCCTCTCACTACGTTCTTTCGCAGATGGGGTGCGTGTTTTGCCGATGTGTCTCCGTCTACCTACGTTCTTCCGTAGGTGAGGTTCACTTTTGAATACTTTTCCCTCTATCCACGTTCTTTCGTAGATTGGATTAAGTTTTTTATTCGGTGTGTCCCTCGACTACCTACGTTCTTCTATAGGTGAGGTTCACTTTTGAACACTTACCCCTCTCTCTACGTTCTTTCGCAGATGGGGTGCGTGTTTTGCCGATGTGTCCCCCGTCTACCTACGTTCTTCCGTAGATGAGGTTCACTTTTGAATACTTTTCCCTCTATCCACGTTCTTTCGTAGATTGGGTTAAGTTTTTTATTAGGTGTGTCCCTCGACTACCTACGTTCTTCCGTAGGTGAGGTTCACTTTTTTAGCATATACCCTTCTGTAGATGGGGCTAATGCTTTGTCGGTATTTCCCTCGTCTGCCTACGTTCTTCCGTAGGTGAGGTTTACTTTTTTAGCATATACCCTTCCGTAGATTTGGCTAATGCTTTGTCGGTATGTCCCTCGTCTACCTACGTTCTTCCGTAGGTGAGGTTTACTTTTTTAGCATATACCCTTCCGTAGATGGGGCTAATGCTTTGTCGGTATGTCCCTCGTCTACCTACGTTCTTCCGTAGGTGAGGTTTACTCTCGAATGCTTCCCCTTTTAGCCTACGTTCTTTTGTAGGTGGGCGTGTGTCGTGTTCCCCGTCTACCCGCGTTCTTCCGTGGGTGGGGTTTTCTTTTGATCACTTCCCCTTTTAGCCTACGTTCTTTTGTAGGTGGGCGTGTGTCGTGTTCCCCGTTTACCCGCGTTCTTCCGTGGGTGGGGTTTTCTTTTGATTACTACCCCTTTTAGCCTACGTTTTTGTAGGTGGGTGTGTGTTGTGTTCCCCGTCTACCCGCGTTCTTCTGTGGGTGAGATTTTCTTTTGATCACTTTTCCTTTTAGCCTACGTTTTTGTAGGTGTGTGTGTGTGTTGTGTTCCCCGTCTACCCGCGTTCTTCCGTGGGTGGGGTTTACTTTTGGATACTCGCCCTTCTGTCTACGTTTTTTGTGTAGATGTGGTGAGTGTTTCTGGATGGGGTACGTGTCCCGACCCTGTTACTACTAAAACTTTCTCCACCTACGTTCTTCCGTGGGTAGAATTAACTTGGCGTCCTACTCGATTACTGCGTCTAGCAATTGTAGGAGTTCAAATATCTTAGAGTGGCACAGTTCTTTTTGTTGTCGTACCGTCATCGATATTATTCTTCCTTAGTGGTGTGACCGTAAAGCTTCTGTATCTTTCGGGTCCTTTATGTTGTTATGCGGATTTCCGGGGTATTTTTCCTATACCCCCTGCCTTGGTGAACTTCCACAATATTTCAGGGGTATTTTTCCTACACCCCCTGCCTTGGTGAATTTCAAGATGTCAAAAGTGTTTTTCCTACACCCCCTGCCTTGGTGAACTTCCACAATATTTCAGGAGTATTTTTCCAACACCCCCCTGCCTTGGTGAATTTCAACATGTCAGGGTTCTTTTTTCTACACCCCCTCTTGTGTTGGTGAATGGGGAGAAAAAGTTGATCCCCCGTAATGCTAATTGACTTGTAATCTTTTCATTCTTTTACTTGTAACTCTGAATAAAGATATTTTTCCTTCTTTGCATTTGTTTTACACCTTTGCTCTGAAGCACGTCGGTGTACTTTGCGGGTATACTTCGTCCTTTTTCTAAGGATTTCATTCATGGAGATCGACTTTTTCTAGGATGTTGATTCCTTAAAGTCGATGTTGTCTGTTGATCGATTCCATCCTTTTCTGAAGATATCGAAATTTATACAGAAAGTCGATCCCATCCTTCTCTGAGGATGTCGATATCTTATAAAAGTCGATCTCACCTTTTTCTGAGGATGTCGATGCTGTGTAAAGGTCGACTCTATCCTTTTCTGAGAATGTCGATGCTGTGTAAAAGTTGACTCTATCCTTTTTTGAGGATGTCGAAGTTTATATGAAGGTCGACTCTTACCTTCTCTGAGGATGTCGATGTCCTATACAAGTTGACTCTATCCTTTTCTGAGGATGTCGATTTGATCACTTGTGGAATGTCGACTCTATCCTTTTCTTGTAGAGGATGTCGATGTCCATATGAATGTCGACTCTATCCTTCTCTGAGGATGTCGATAGTTGCCTCTTTTTTTCATAGGGATGTTGATCTCTAACTTCCGAAAAATATCAAGATCTGCCCTCCTTTCCTAGGAATGTCGATCTCTAATTTTTGAAAAAATGTCGAGATATGCCCTCCTTTCATAGGGATGTCGATCTCTGACTTCTGAGAATATGTCGAGTCCTCCCTTTCGGAGGATGGGTTTGACTTCTTATTGTCAACTTCTTTAGTTGA
Source organism: Zostera marina (assembly GCA_001185155.1). NCBI lineage: Eukaryota > Viridiplantae > Streptophyta > Magnoliopsida > Alismatales > Zosteraceae > Zostera > Zostera marina. The sequence continues at coordinate 54,484 of LFYR01001484.1, read as the reverse complement.
CTTCTTTTTGAAGTGTTTTATGGACTTCTTTTGGGAGCTTTCTTAAGATTGCTTTTTTAACTCCTACTTCTTTGTTTCTCGCAACTTCTTGATACCATGTCCTCCAAAAAGGACTTTGTTTAGGTCATCCCTGTTATCGGTGGTGGTCATATTTCTATATAGGTGTATGATTCCAACGTTACTCGGATTAACTGCTATAACGTTACTTGGATTAACGTGGAAGCAGTGGGATTCTGATTGAAGTTCTTTTCCTATCATATATGGTCCTTCCCAACTTGTGCCTAGTTTGCCTTTGGAGCAGCTCTTACGATTAATGCTTGCTCTTTTTAATACTATGCTTCCTTTTCTTATCGCTTTATCCTTGACGCTCTTGTCGTGATATCTGACGATATTCTGTTTGTATGCCGCATTCTTTGCCTATGCATTATCCCGCAGCTCATCCGCTAAGTCCAGAGCTGTCGCATATGAACTTACGTTCTCCTGCGTGTCATAGGTCAATACTCTGACTGTTGGGATGCTAAGCTCTGTTGGGATTAGTGCTTCCATTCCGCATGCTAGTGAGAACGGAGTTTCCCCGGTGGGTGTTTTTTCAGTAGTTCTATATGCCCACAGGATCTCTGGTAGTAAATCTGCCCATGCACCTTCGGCTTGTTCGACCTTTTTTTTCAGTCCCTGAACAATGACCCTGTTTGTGACTTCTACTTGTCCATTACCCTGTGGTCTATACACTGATGAAAAATGGATTTTGGTGCTCATGTTCTCGCACAATCTCGTGAACTCCCCACCGGTAAACTGTGTTCCGTTATCTGTCACTATGTGTATGGGAATACCGGATCTGCACTGATAAAGCACTGAATCTGCTACCAGGGCTCGCGGTGGTGCGAGGTGATGCCGGAGGCTCTGGAGTCCACGACGCGCGCTCTACGTCAAATACCCGCAAGTAGAAACTAGGCGATTCTAGTGAGAATCGACGAGTTTCTTAGTGATGCTCTGGTGAGAGTGGAACTTGTGTTGTGCCTTTGAGTGTCCCCTTGGGACCCTTTTTATAGGGTCTCAGAGGGCGCAATCAAAGGCGGACATCGCGCCTATGGTCATATATGGTAACATTTACGACGTTGACTGGCGGCGAGTAACGGTCGTAAGTCGGCGATTCAGGTATGACCGGAAATCGCCTATTTAGGGCTAACTCGCCGAGTTTCCAGGGGCGAGATGTGCAGTCTACCATACTGCCGATCTTGGTCCTAACTCGGCGACTTGGTAGTCCTTGTTGAAAGGCATTGCTGTGAGTGACTGTCGTAATCAGGCATGTCTCACCAGTACCACCCCTGAAGAGAGCACAAGAAACATGCGTGTATCGCCAGTACCCCCCCCCCCAACCAAGGTTCAGTGTGTGATCCGCACCAAGGCCGAAGCGACAAGATGAGATCGAATCATTCCGCCCATAGTGATGTACTGATTCCGTATCCATTAAGGCCTAAGAGACAAGAATGGATTGACTCTGTAGGGTCGAACCGACAGAATCGATTTCCAGGCCAACGGAAACTCCCTATTTATAGTCTAACCCTGATCAAGGGCGACTGCACTGTGTTTATCAAGGCCGAAGCGATAAGATTAATTCCGGCCGAAGCGACGGAATTTGATTCAGGACGAAGCGACAGAATCGGGTTCTAGCCGAAGCGATAGAACCGAGTTCTAGCCGAAGCGATAGAACCGAGTTCTAGCCGAAGCGATAGAACTAATGTTTATAGTCCACCCTGATCAAGAGCGACTTAATGTCCGCAACGACGGTTACCCCTTCAAGGCTTAAAGCGACAAGATGGGTTGAAATCATTAAGTCCAAAGCGACAGAATGATCTCTAGTTTATCAAGGCAAAAGAGGCAAGATAGATTGACTCACTATCAGAGTCTGATTCTGGCCGAAGCGACAGAATAATACCTGCAAAAAAGAAAACATTCTGGCCGAAGCGACATAATAAAGAAAACATCCTGCAAAACAATTAAATCAGTCTAAAACGCATATTATTATTGACCAATTTAACTTACCGTGCAATTTTACCGATTTCTGGCCGGAGCGACAGAAATGCCGGGAGAGCTTGTGGTACTCTCCTTTTGTTGCTGAAGGGAGCTTGTGATTCTCCCCCCCAAAGATACTATGTGATATCCTAAGTCGGCGACTTAATGTATTAACGCTCTAGCATCGGGGTTGTTCTATGAGCAACTTAGAGGTTTGCTGAAAGGAGCTTGTGATACTCCCTTCCTAAGATACTATGTGATATCCTAAGTCGGCGACTTAATGTATTAACTCGGCGACTTAGTATCGGGGTTGTTCTGTGAGAAACCTAGAGGTTTGCTGACCTATATCGGCGACTTTCTTATAAACTCGGCGACTCTTAATATGAGCTGGCGGATTTCTTAGAAAATCCTTGGGATCTTGGGAAATATTTGCAAATTTTCCAAATATAGAAGTTCCTCCTTCGTATCCCGTGATTTTTGCCCAAACTCGACGAGTTTGCGGGAAACTCGCGGAGTTTTGTAGATTTTGGGAATCAATTAGCGATTTTCCTTCGCGTAATTTCTGGATTTTCTGAGGGATTTTTGCAATTTGTCTAAGGTCTATAAATAGCGAATCGATTATTTTAATCCGCACATCACTTTCCCCAAATCACCTAAACCCTAATCCTTCGCTAAGTCACCGAGTCTCTTCCTATCTCGCCGACAAGCATTACAATCACCAGTACTCACCACTAAGTCGCCTACTTTGTCCCTATATCGCCGACATATGGCAGACCAATCGTCGCTTCCCCAACTCACCATGTCGGAGACCGAAGCTCTGGTCGCCGACATTTTGTACACCGACGTAGATGAGAGCTTAGCGGCGGTGCTCAACACCATCGAGTCTCCGATCCCCTCGCCTGCACGCGGTGGGTTGGAGATTCCGGCTGTCGATGCACCGTCAAACGCTAAGTATTGTGCTACGGCCCGCGAGTTACTCGGGCTCACTCCCGAACACTCGCCGAGTTCTAACAAGAAGTCGGCGAGTTTGGGGTGTGACTCTATGGCTCTGGTCGTATCAGAGCCTTCTGTTGAAGTGGGCGAGATTCTCCCGACTCTTGCTCCTAAGTCGGCGAGTCCCCTTGGGAAGTCATCAACCAAGGGCAAGGGGGGTGTCCCCATCTTCAAGAGGCCTCGCCGAGTTATTAAACTGGGACCGGCGAGTTCTACTCAAGCATCGGCGAGTTTGGAACCTAAGCCGCCGACATTGCCCCAAAACTCGAGGGCTGATGTTGAAGAAATTGTGCCCCTTCAAGTGGTGGCACCTGAGGGGTTGACTGATCTGGGAAAGAGGCCGATTGCTGAATCTGAGAGGCCTAGTAAGAAAAGAAAGAGAAAACACCCTAAGCACGCGAAGAACTCGTCTCGCGAGGGTAGTACCCCCATTCCTCCTACTTATGGGATGGGGGGTAGAGGAAAGACGCATTTCCCCTCCGCGGAGGGTGTACGGGTTCTTGAGCCCTTTGACTATGATCAGGAACTGGAGTTGGACCACGGCCAGAGCCGACGCCGCCCTGATCCAGCTGAGGGATCACAGACACCTCTTCCTCCCACGGAAGTGGACAAGGATGGAGACCATGTTAACCTCCCATTCTATGAGGGAGTGGAGAACCACACCGGCTATTCTCATTGTGAAACCTTGCCGGGTGGTGAAATTAGGCTGCTACCCCTGAGCGACACGAGTGAGGGGTCTTTTAAAGAAGTTTCTCTGAACGCACCTCTTGTGCCGCAGACTGAGACCGCGCATCCGTTTTCTGTTATATCTGCGCTCGAAGCCCGAGAAATTCTGCGCGGGATACGCATTTCTAGGTACTTGCGATTCTGGGGGTCGCAATATCAACCCACGAACCTTCCTCCTGCGGGGTTCCAAGCCATTCCCCGACTCTACTTCAGACACTTCTTCATGCTGCCCATCCCCGCATTGATGAGCGAAGTGTTACTACAAGGGGACGTGTCGCTGTCACAGATGCAGGTAGCGTTTTTTGTATATTTGAGAGGGTTCTCCAACATCTGTTGGAGTCTAAATATCCCTGCAACCACTGTCTTGTTTTTCTGGTTTTTTAAATTTGTCAAGGCTCCCGCTTCCGAATCTGGTCGGTTGGGGTTGGCGAAGCGGTTCAGCGGTGCGTGAACTGATTGTAGAACTCCCCACTAACTATGGGCCGTAGTGGAAGAGTGAGTTCTTTTTTATAGACTCGATGTTCGTACGCGGGAGTCGAGAGAACTGGGCCAATGCTCGCCGCGTACATCTGGATGTTCCTTGCGCTCTGAGCAAGGCGGAATTGAAGCACGTGAAGAAGATCTCTTCAGCTCTTGCTTCTTTCCAGTGTGGTCAAGGAGTTTCTTTCGCTTTGTGTCAGCGTGAGGATTTCACCTTTTCTGATGTGACACACTATATAAGGTCGGAGGACCCTTCCGGCAATCCTATCAAGAAGAAGAAGGGAGCGCATCTCTACCGTGAAGCGGTGCTTCCTCATTTGGCTGTGAGGTTACGCGGTGCCAAACTGATTCGGCAGAGGAAGGCCGAAGGATCTGGTCCTCGTGGCACCTTTGAGACTGGGTCGAGCTCGAGGTCGGTACCAGAGTTTGCCCCCTTCCGGACTAATTTTGATTATCCAGGTCTGTTTGCCGATGAAGGGGTGCGAGCTAAGGCTACCCAGCTACTTCTGACGAAGCCTGGGGATTGGATACGCGAGGAGCTCACTAAAGCTCTATCTGCTGTAAGTGACTTAAACTCGCTTTCTAACTTATGTATTTTCGTGTTAATTTAATTGTTTTTTTTGTAGGCTGCGTATCTATCGAATGCTGCTCTTGGGATGCAGTCATGCAATGACACGCTTCGATCCCAACAAGAATATGAAAAGCTTGATGACAAGTATCAAGCTGTCTGCAAAGAAGTATGGTCAATGAGGAAGATCTTCCAAAAGAACAAGAAGTTGGAAGAGAAAGCTTTTGAGCATAAGAAGGCGATGATGGCGAAGAATAAAGAGTGTGCCGCACACAGACTTGAGATTTCTACTCTTTGCCAAGAACGTGACTCTCTGAGAGAATCTGAATCGCGTCTCACTGCTGCCCTGAAAGAGATTGAAGAATTGAAGACGCAGCTAAGTGCGGAGGTTGGCAACGCAATGGTTTCTGAATCACAAATTCAGAAACTTCAAGTAGAACTTTCTGAGTCCGCCTCTGAGCGAAAGGATCTGAACGACCGCTTCTCTCAATCCACGGAGAAGTTGCGAAAGATGAGGGAAGAACTAGATACTTCTTCCGAAAAAGTTAAGGACTTGGAGTTTGAAGTAGATGGTCAATCTGACCAACTTCAAGACTTAAACTTTTTTGGTCCTCATGTGTTTCCAAGTTTGCCTGCCAACTTTATGACTGATATAATGGCGTGGTTAGAAGAACATCCCGAGGTGCAGTTGGAGCACAAAGAAGCTCTAGATAAGATAAAGAGCGATGTTCGAGATGCGAGAAAAGAAGAAGACTAGGATTAGTTTTGTAGTGGATTTTTGTAATCAATTTATTAATCAATGAACTATTTTCTTTGTTAATTTTTTGTATAAATATTTTAGGGTTGTAACTTAGGCTTAAAACTAGATTCACAAATCGTAACTTAGCCACTCTGGACGTAAGTTAGATTCTGCTAACTCTACTTAGCCACTTAGGGCGTAAGCTTGGTCGTACGAATCGTAGTTTAGTTGCTAGTTAAACTCGAAAATGATTTATACTTCTAAATTAACTTTTAGGGTTGAAAATAGTTTGACATCCACTAATTCCTGATTCGCTCGTGCGAATAAGGGTTGTGGTCGCAATTCTAGGTTCGCGTGTCTGAATTGGACCTATTCGTTCTAACCCTGGATTTGAACCCTGAGGATGTAGTCTGACTCCTATCTTAGTGAAGGAGTGACTTATTGATCCGTATCAAGGCCGAAGTGACAAGATTGGATAGGATCATTGGGACCGTGGCGACTGAATGATCTTTGTTCTATTGAGGCCGAAGCGACACAATAGATTTTTTAGGGTATCCTTACGGGTTAGAATATGAAAATAGATTTCTATAATTAACTAACATACATACTAGGAAAATTAAAAAAAATAAACATAATATGATGAGTACTATGCGTAGTACTGTTGCATGTTGTCTGTATGCCAGGTGTTTGGAACCATCGTTCCATCCTGTCGTCGTAGGCGATAAGTTCCTGGCCTTATCTCCTCTTCGACGATGTAGGGACCTTCGAAGTTGGATGATAGTTTATTTCTTGGTATATTCCTTTCTGTTATGCTAGCTTTCCGCGTGACGAGAGTTCCTGGCAAGAAAACTTTTTTGCGTACTTGGCGATTATGGTACCTTGATATGCTTGCCTTGTACGATTCATTTCGCAGGTCCGCCTCGTCACGGGTTTCATCCCTCAACTCTAGCTCTGTGGCTAGGTTTTGGTCATTTGTTTGTTGGTCGTACTTCGAGATTCGATATGTTGGTATATTCATCTCGATTGGTACGACCGCTTCTACTCCATAGGTCATAGCAAAAGGGGTGTTGCCCGTGGGGTTCTTACTCGTTGTGCGATATGCCCATAGGATTTCGCACAACTTGTCTGCCCAAGTCCCTTTGGCTGATTTGATTTTCTTTTTCAATCCTTGTACGATGGCCTTGTTGGTAACCTCCACTTGCCCGTTTGCCTGAGGTCGGTAAACGGAGGTGAAGTGGAGTTTTATGTTTAGGTCTTCGCACATTCTTAAAAATTTTCCCCCTGTGAATTGTGTGCCATTGTCCGTGACAATGTCTTGGGGAACTCTGAATCGACAGACTATGGAGCGGTAGATGAACTTAACTGCCGCATCCTGAGTGATTTTCGCTACAGCCTGAGCCTCGACCCACTTTGTAAAGTAATCTACTGCTACAAAGATGAAACGAGCCTGAGATGTTGAGGGGGGGATGGAACTACGATATCCAGTCCCCACCTTGCGAATGGGATTGAACTCAGAATCGGAGTCATGCTTGCGGATGGTTTCTGCTGCATGGGGCTGTGCAGCTGACATGCTCGGCACTTGCGGACGTAAGTGCGAGCTTCCAACCTTAGAGTGGGCCAATAGTATCCTAGCCTTATGATTTTGAAGGCCAGTGCTCTTCCTCCTTCATGGAGTCCGCACGAGCCTTCGTGTACTTCCTGAATAACCCTATCTGTATCGGGTTGGGCCAAACAGCGTAGCAGCGGGCTATCGAAGGACTTTTTGTAAAGCACCCCTCCGATATCACAATATTTCGCTGCTTTATGTTTCAACTTCTTGGCCTCCCCTTTATTGTTAGGAAGTACTCCATTTTGAATGAATGCCAATATTGGTTGCCTCCAATCCTCTTGGGGATTGGAGGTAATAGCCAATACTTGGCATGTGGGCTGGAGTATAGAGTCCACTAAAATCTCGCGCTGCCCTCCCTCTCAGACTGACGCTAAACATGCCAAAGCGTCGGCGGGTGAATTTTGGATTCGAGGGATTTGCTCGATTTTGAACTCGACGAACTGCTTGGTGAGTGCTATCATAGCCTCCACATATTTGGTTATTTGTGGTTCCTTGCAAGCGAATTCACCAGTGGTTTGCTGAGCCACAAGCTGGGAGTCAGTGCGGAGCGTGGCATTCTCAACGCCGAGAGTTCTTAATAGCTTCAGGCCGTGTATGGCCGCTTCAAATTCCGCGACGTTGTTAGAAGCCGGGAAGTGAAGTCGTACCGAGTGTTCGTAATTTTTTCCATCCGGACTATGGATTTTCACTCCAATACCCAAGCCTGTGCTGCAACTCGAGCCGTCCACTTCTATAACCCAAGGTTGGGTCAAATTGTATTGCGTGAGTTCGACAATGAAGTCCGCCACAGCTTATCCCTTGATGGCAGTGGCTGGTCGGAAGTCTAAGTCGAATTCACTGAGTTCGATTGCCCATTTGGTCAACCTCCCAGAAATGTCGGGTTTGTGAAGTAGACGGCGCAAGGGACACGATGTTAGTACCACAATCGTGTGCGCTAAAAAGTAAGCTCGAAAGCGACGACAAGCATGGATCACTGCAAATACGATCTTCTCGATAGGAGAGTATCGTAGTTCAGCACCTTGTAGTCGCCTCGAGTGGTAGTATATAGGGACCTGGTCCTTGTCCCTCTGTGCAATGAGGACCGCACTCACGGCTTCTTTCGAGGCCGCTATGTATAAGTATAGATCCTATCCCTCTTTGGGCGATGTCAGCATGGGGAGTGAGGACATATGCGCTTTTAATTTCGCAAATGTCTCCTCGCACTCTAATGTCCAAGTGATACTACCCTTAGCCGCAGTTATCAGTAATTGGAAGAACGGTTTACACTTGTCAGCCGTTTGTGATATAAAACGACTGAGTGCGTTAATTCGACCGTTCAGCCTTTGTACTTCTCTGATTGTGCGGGGGGCTTCTATATCAAGGATAGCTTGGATTTTGTCGGGATTAGGTTTGATCCCGTGCTGACCTACATAGAAACCAAGGAACTTGCCTTCCTTGATTCCGAATGCGCACTTGGCTGGGTTGAGCTTCATTCCGTATTGCTTTAATGTATCAAGGGTTTCTCTCAGATCATCAGGGTGTTTTTCCATGCTTGACGACTTGACTAGGATGTCATCGACGTAACCAAGGAACTTGCCTTCCTTGATTTCGAATGCGCACTTGGCTGGGTTGAGCTTCATTCCGTATTGCTTTAATGTATCAAGGGTTTTCTCAGATCATCAGGGTGTTTTTCCATGCTTGACGACTTGACTAGGATGTCATCGACGTAAGCGGAAACGTTGCGCCCAATCTGGTTTGCGAAAACCTTGTCCATCAAGCGTTGGAATGTAGCCCCAGCATTTCTTAAACCGAATGGCATTAATCTGTAACAGAATGTCCCTGAGTCCGTGATGAAGGATATTTTTCTTCATCAGGCTCATGCATCAGGATTTGGTTGTATCCTGAGTGGGCATCCATCATAGAGAGGAGCTCGTTACCGAATGCTAGCTCCATCGACTAGTTCGTCGATAGATGGCAATGGGTAACTGTCCTTGGGGCATGCTTTATTGAGATCAGTGAAATCAATACACATACGCCACTTGCCATTGGGCTTCTTGACAAGGACGGGGTTGGCCAACCAAGTCGGGTATCGAACCTCCCGAATGTGCCCTGCATTCAGGAGTTTCGATATTTCCTCATTGGCTGCCTCCCGCCTGTCAGAAGTGAGTCCTCGACGTTTCTGGCGTCGAGCTGGAATGGATGAGTCGACGTTAAGTTTGTGCGTCACGATCTGATGCGCAATCTGTGTCGGTGCCTCACCCTCCCAAACGAACCTGTCCTGGTGCTCCTCCAGGACAGTCACAAGCCTGGCTCTTAAGGCAGGGGGTAGCCCCTTCCCTAATGCCACTTGTCCCCCTTCCAGCTGATATACCTCAGTCTCGTCCACAGGTTGTAATTTTCCCCTCTCCTCAATGTCAGGTGGGGCATGGACGAGCATGTTGTTAAGCCTTGTCAGCTGGGTTACCTTCTTATACTCCTGTCTAGAATCCTTTTGTGATCCTTTGACAGTTGCAACGAACCCGTTTACTGAGTATCGAATGCATTGGTGATAAGAAAACGGGACTGCTTGGATTCCGTGGATGAAGGGGCGTCCGAATATGCCATGAAAAGTGGATTCTACTTCCACTACTATAAAATGACACGTTCAGCTAACCCTCCCTCGCTTGGAACCGATGGAGACTTTCAAATCAATAACATCGGCCACTGGAGCGGCGATGTTAGTGAAACCGTAGATGGCTTCTTTACAGGGAGATAGTTCCTCCCTTTTAAGGTCCATCTTGGTGTCCATATAAAGGATGTCCGCAGAGCTGTCGTTGTCGACATTCATCCTCTCGACTCGGGAATCAGGACCGATGTCTGCTTGGATCACGAGTGGGTCCTCGTGAGGTTGCAAGACATCGTCCAGGTCCTCTTCGAAGAAGTATATTGACTTCTCCTTGCGGACCCGTTTTCCGTTGTCTCGAGATGTTGATTGTGACATCAACACTTTTCGGGCATATCCTCTATTTTGGCCAACGGATCCACCACCAAATATCATATTGATCGTCTTCAGTTGGCGGTTCTCGCTGTTGTCGCTATCTGGCGAAGGAGAGCGTGGACGCTTCCCCTTTGGGTCAGATTTGCAATTGTCTCGTCCTCGGGATCTCTTGATGAAGTTGCCAAGTTCTCCCTTTGAGATCAACTGCTCGACAAAAGACGAGAATTCCCTGCAATGGTCTGTTAGGTGGCCGCAGTCCTTGTGAAATTTGCAGTATTTCCCAGTTTGCGTGCGGCCATCTTTGCTTGCAGGGTCTAAAGACCGAGGGGCAGGTAGATCTGCTCGGTTCTTTAGCTTCTCAAACAGCTCGCCCTTGCTGATTGTAAGCGGAGTGTTTCTTTTCCACAGTGGAGTTGCACCCTTTGGCGGTTGGCTGGTTGAGGTTTCGTACACCTTGTTATCGTGCCTAGGCTTCCATTCTTTTTTGGAAGTTTCAGCCTTGTTGTTGGTGTACCTGTTAGAGGTGTCGTGGAAATTGTTGTTTCCACTGTACCCCTTCCTCTCAAACTTAGGTTTCTTAAAGCTAGGAGTCTTAAGTTCAGCTAGCTTGTTCTCATCCTCCTCTTCCACTTCAATGTACAATTGAGCGCGTTGGAAGAGGTCGGGTAGAGAGTCCACCTTGTGGAGAGTCAGATTGTGGGCCAGAGGGGAGTAGGGGACCAATCCTCTTATGTATCCCGCTATGGCCACACTTGGGATTAGATCATTCACTTCTGTCATCATTGTTGTGAACTTGATCGTGTAATCCCGCAGAGACAGCTTATCCTGTTGGAGTGCCAGAAGTGCGTTGGCACTGTGTTTAATCCTTATCATCCCCACATACTGGGCGATGAACTTAGATGAGAGGTCTGCGAAGCTGGTGATTGAGCCAGCTGGCAGACCGGAGAACCATCGATAAGCAATGCCCTTGAGAGTGTCGGGGAATGCCCGACACAACAGCCCATCATCGGTGGTTTGTGGTTCCAAGATGTTAAGGTAGAGGTTCACGTGATCTTGTGGATCACTTGAACCGTCATACGCTTCAATCCTGGGTACCCGCCAGGTAGGTGGGAAAGATCCCTTAAAAGGTCCTCGCGAAGAGGAGCACTTTTGATCCTTAGGATCTCGTGCGGATTGCCGACAGCTGGGTCGGTGGCCAGTTTCCGACGAAGATCCTCTACAAACCGAGTGGTAAGAGTCCTTTCGGAGTAACTCTTACTGGGTCCCGTTTTAAGACGGGAACTCTGTTTGGTTTTCTCCGCAGATGGAGAGTAGATGGACCCAGATTCATCCGCTTTTTCACGGATGGTGGTGGTCTTTTGACTCCTCGCTTGCTCGAGGTTAGTCATCCTTCTTTCCATTAAGGCCCACCCCTTAGTCTATGTGTTAGTTTAAAAATTACAAATCTTACTGTTGTAATTTGCATCTTTTAATAAAATTTAAATTTATCATCTACCTACGACTCTAGCTAGCACCCCACATTATGAATCTATTTTGTCGCCATTGCCTTAATAGATCAAAATTTCAGCCCAATCTGGTCCCTTCAACCTAGATATGGGTCCAAAAAGCTGCTCTGTCATCATGGCCAGAGTTCAGCCACGCGTTAGGGTCTAAAAGCAGAGTCCTAGGTAGTTGATAGGTACAAGTGAACCCAACCACAAGAGGTTCCAAGTACCCACCATAAATCATAATCTATCATGTCGCTACGGCCTTAATAGATTAGTAATCGTTTTAAACAATTTCACCCCATCTCATTGTTACATCTTTGATATGGGACCAAAAGTTGCTCCGTCACCTCGGTCGGAGCAAAACTACAACTCTAGAGCCTTAGGGTTGATCGTGTCTTTTGATTATCTTTCGATATATTTGTCTTTAAATTTGTTAATCGTTATTGCGACTTGCTATTCATTGTGAAGTTTAATTTATTTTTGCGAATTTAGCCGTAGGCTGAGCTACGATTCGTACGACCAAGTCTACGTCCAGAGTGGCTAGCAATAGGGTTAGTCTAATTTACGTCCAGAACGGCTAAATTATGACTCGCGAATCTAGTTTCGGGTCTTAGTTACAATTCAAAGGAATAAAATAAATGAACAACTCAATAGAAAGCCAAAACGATTAATTTCATTAGAATTTTCAGATTACAAAAAAAAGATAACAAAAAGATAACAAAATAAGGACTTAGATCTAATCTTGTGCAGCTTCGTCCTTCATCTTGTCGAGAGCCTCTTTATTCTTTTCGAGCTCCTCAGGATGTTGCTCTACCCACGCCATTATATCCGTGATGTAGTCGGGGGGTAGAGCGGGATACACGGAAGGACCAAAGAATATGAGCTCTTGAAGCTGGTCGGATTGGTAACGTACGTCCAAATCCAACCCAGCAGCTCTCCCAGCAAGTGCGGCATTGTCATCTTTCAGAGTCAGAACCTCTTCTTCCGCACTCGCGAGCTCGCTTTTTAGCTCAGTGGTTTCTCGTTGGCTCTGAGCAGCTTGCTTCTTCAACTCCGCTATCGTAGCCTCAAGCGAGGCCACGTGCCCTTTCTCATTAGCTAGTTGGTTCTTTAGATCTTCAGTGTCCTTAACACGGCCAGAACTAGCAGCTTTCAGATCTTTTCGGAGTGCCAAGATCTTCGCGACATAGTCATCTATTTCTTTCTGCTTGGACTCAATGGTCTTGTCCTTCTTCGGCAGAATATTGTCACGGAGGTTCTCCATCCTGGACCTCACATTCTTCAGCTTATCAAGAGCCTTCTCGCTCTCTTTGAACTTCACGTCGAGTTGGTTATATTTTTCCTGCATCTTCTCGACGTCATGGATTGAATCACCATGGTAACTAGCATGTGCCATATAACACGCGACATTCATATGCTTCAGTAATTCACTCCTGCACCAAGTCCCAGGATGACCCAAGAGGAGTGACATCGCTTCCTTTCTAGTTTCAGT